>JAQFXU010003268.1:0-16896 GCA_034693705.1 Spatulosminthurus flaviceps | reverse complement strand
CTATATTTAGCACTGGATTGATTAATTAATTATCGGTTTGACCTAGAGGCACAAAACGTGCTCATTTCCATCTTCTGCTTACAAGAACTAGTACCTCTGACTCTCAATCTAGCTCTCGTATTGACAAACTCGTAACACAACTCACTGCTCTTAATTATTATTGTGTAGAATAAATTGGTAACTATTGTGTTAATTTGCCAGTATCAAATTACCCACTTTTGTTCCAATTTTCTCTTTGGCATTTCTCCGAGTTACAGAAGCCCTTTACTCTCCCTAACGTCTTCCATGCATTCATAATACGTGCTTCTCACATACCACAGTGTACCGCACCCGTACAATTTTCCAAAAACTCCGTAATTCCACCTTAAAGCTACAGCATTCCTATTTTCCTGGCTTACAATCATTCTATCCCCACAAGTGGATTTTATTAAAAAGTTTTTCATGCATAACACACCCAAAAAACCGAAAAGTGGCTTGCTAAATACGTTAGTACAGGGGAAATAACGTTGTGACCAGCTGGTGTATAAATATATGATAAAGCTGATATGTATAGTTTAAAAGCATTGAAAATTACAAGCACACGTATCATAAAGTGATAACGTGGGTTCAATTCCCAGGGATGGTATGGAATGTGGATTTGACAAAGGAACAACTTTGATTAATATCAAGTGAAATTTCCAAGAGAAAAAATAATTTTACACATTTCTAACTGCTCCCCATTTCATATTATAGGTTTCAAGTTACAAGTCGCTCCGTTACTTCTTGAAAAATAATCCAACATTTTGCTACGCCATAAAAATTATGCATACTATCACGACCGAGTAAATTTTAAAACTTTTAATTCCAAGTCATCTTTTTATGCTTAAAAGACCCTTGGCAATTATTTACTAATTGCATAATTTTATTACTGACAATCTTTCATTTTACATAAGTAGTTGTGGGTCTTTCTCAAATTGTTGGTCTTTTATCCGTGTTTATTTTAATATTTTATATATTATTTTTTATGGCAGCGATTTTTGGATTTTATCATATAAATGCCGTGGAGCAAACTCTGTATTCATTAAAACACTTTATGATTAACAATTAATACATTTTCTGTACGCATTATAGAATTAAATACTAGCAATTTAATATGTACCTCAACAGGACTCCAGAATCATTCAGGTCATAGCGTAGGACGTTATTTGATGTTCACACCTGAGTTGAAATAATTCAGCTTCCAAATAATTGATAACACAGAAGCGATAAATGTAATCAGTTAAGCCTTCCAATAATAATTAAATCCAAATTTTTATTAAAACACTTTGCCGGCAATAAATAATTCAAGCCATTTCCCTTTCAATTGGAACGGTATTACTTATTTGTTTTGGCCAGACTCTTAGTTCTATCTGTTTACGTTGTCACACTTATTATCTAATCAAAATTATACAATGCCCCATCCAAACTGTATTTTCCGGAAAGGGACTCTAAAGCGGAGCTTTATTTAAAAGTTTATTAAAAAGTTGAGTTGATTTTGTCAGCAGGAATTTTATAGGTCTGATAAGTTGTTTTGCTTTCCCAGCAATTTTACCCTGATTTTGTGAATTTTTTTTATTACACAGGGATTTCTGTGAGAATATTATTAAGAGACTTAACGTTCGAGTATCGTTAAGTTTGTGGAGTTCGCTAGTTAGGAACTAAACAGGATAATTTTTAAGAACGATATACGACGAAGTCTATACCGAAATAATATTTGTCCTAGAAAATTATCTTCCCATTTTCCTCAATTTTGTCTCATTTTATTTGTCGCACATTTAGTCCGTTTTACCAAAAATAAATTGTTATACATCATTTATAAGGGCAAAATTGGTCCCCTTTCCCAAAATGAGGTTGATTTTAATTTTTTTGGGCTTGGTATTGACTTTTTGCCAAGCAATGGATGTGCCATTGGTAAAGACGGAGCAAGGGTTTGTTCAAGGTGAAGTATTACTTTCAAGGGAAGGTAGGGAATATTATTCTTTTTTGCAAGTGCCTTACGGGAAAGCTGAGAGATTTCAGGTGAATTAATAGTATAATGAATTTCTGTCGTTCAATGTGGCGATAAAATATGATTGGTCTAACCTACATTTTTTTGCTAAAGGCGCCCACCAACCCTGACAAGTATGAAGGGGTCCTCCTGGCGAATGATATTGGGGAAATTTGCGCCCAGAGCTTTTGGTATTCAAATGAGCATAAAGGAATTGAAGATTGTCTTAATTTACATATTTACACTCCAAAGGTAAGGCGCTATCAAGAATCATTGATTCCTGATCATTTTTGGTTTGCAACATTTTGTGTAAAAATATGCAAAAAAAATTGACAATGAGAAAGTAGAAATATGTGCATCTATAAGTAAAACTCCGCTTAATCGTGAAAATGCAAGTTTTTTGGAATTTGTAAATAATTTTTGGATTATTTTGAAAGTTAAAGGGAGAAATGCCAGTGATGGTATTTTTCCATGGTGGAGGCTTTACTTTGGGAACTGCTAACGAATTCCATGAGAAATATTTCATGGATGAGAGCATGGTTCTTGTAATGGTTAACTATCGGCTTGGTCCTTTTGGTAAGGACATTGGACAATAAAAATAAAACAACAGTGGAAATTAGTTAATATCACTGATTACTTCAACAAAATTGGCTGTGCTTTCCATCAGGGTTTTTAAGTACTGGAGATGAGGTGATACCTGGAAATTACGGTCTGAAAGACCAGAATCAAGCCCTCAAGTGGGTGCAAGCAAATATTGGGAAATTTGGCGGGAATCCAAAGAGTGTCACACTTTTTGGTAGCAGTGCAGGAGGAGCTTCCGTCAATTATCACATGTTGTCTCCTATGAGCAAAGGTCTTTTCCATGCCGGCCTCTCCCAAAGTGGGTCTTCTTTAAATCCATGGGCATTTTCTCCATACCCGAAAAATATGGCGGAAAAATACGCAAAGGCTGTCAATTGTCCCATAAATCCATCTCAAAAATTTCGTGACTGTCTTTTACGCAAAACCACTGAGGAACTTCTGGAAGGAATGAAAGCTACCTTGGTAAAGCAAAATTCATTTATTTTCAAGACTCTTTTTTTTTAAATTTGCAAAAATTTAAGATAACAACTTTAAACCTATTTTCCTATAGGAATGGGGCTGTGATCCATTTACACCTTTTGGCCCGGTGGTAGAGCCAGAATTTCCAGGCGCATTTCTCACATCTGATCCAGCCGAACTTCTTAAAGTGGGAAAGTTCAATAAGGTGCCTTGGATGGCGGGTTTAGTTCAGGATGAGGGTCACCAGCTCCAATCTGCTTGTAAGATGCACTTTAAAATTATTAAAATTTTAACAAATTTAACCTTTTTTTGCAAGGAAATATTAACAAATTTTTCAAAATTATGCTTTAAAAATTTTTAAAGATATTTTGGAGAGCCCTGAATTGTACCCTGACCTTCGAGACAACTGGAAACGGGTCTTTCCCATTACGTTCCAGTACAACGAGGTTTATCATCAATTTACTCCAGAGGCTCAAAACCAAATGACGGAGAAGATTTATAAATTCTACTTTGGTAACAAAGAAATTAATAATGACACACGCCAGGAACTCACGGACATTTACTCGGATCGACTCTTCAATCATGGCGTGAAGGATGCGCTGCTTTTAGCCGCAAATCACATTGAGGTTTACCCTTATATTTTCACACACAACCGAGGGGATTATACTTTGCTCAAAGTTTTTCACATTGAGGGAAACTATGGTGAAGCACAATATAATATTTTATACTTACAATTTCTCGCATTTCACCCAATTCCCTTTTTATGAGGGGAGTGATATATTGGAACGGTGAATTATTTTAGGAGTGGGTCATGCAGATGAAGTCACATTTTTATTCAGCAATTTCTTCGGCGAAGCTCCCGAATTCAAAAAAGGTTCCGTTTCGGAAAGAGTCTCGAAAAATTTGGTTAAACTTTGGGTATCTTTTGCTAGGGATAAGTGAGTAAAATAGCGTTGAAACGTGATTATCATTGAAATTCTCTTCAAATAAGCATTAGGAATTCAAACCTTTAATTATTCAATCCTAGGAAACCAACAGCTTTGTGGGGATCACAGCAAACTTGGGACCCCATTAAGGTTAACAATTCAGGGAAGGGACAAATAATTCGATTTTACAAGCTTGATGCTGATACTGACCTCGTCCCGGAACATTTTACTAAAAGGGTGGATTTCTGGAAGGAAATTTTGGCTGATGCAGCCAAAGAATCCAAACGTAATGGTAAAACCGAGCTTTAACTCAAAACGAATTAAAGCTAATCGGAACTGCCGCCTCGAGCCCTAAACTGTGTTCTGTTATGGGGGAACCCTTAATTATTCCCTTGTTTATATATTCAGAACGGGCCGCCATAGTGCAATGTCGAGTAACAATTCTAAATGATCTTAATTTTGTCTTGGATTGCCATTTGATGTAATTTTATCTTTTAAGGGAGGGACGATATAGCCGGATGTAATTTTGGTGGTATACATACACATAGAGAATAACCTGGGGATTTTTCCTATCTTCATCCCACCGTATCTTCCCTCCCTTAAAAGATATAAAAATGCATACATCCAATGACAATTATGAAAGACAAAAATAAAATCTTTTAGAATTGTCACTGCATATTGAACTATGACGACCCGTTCTGAAGATATAAACAAGGGAATATTTAAGGGTCCCCCCATAACAGAACAACAGTTTGAGCCTCGAGGCGGCAGTTCTGATGAACTCTATTGTGTTATTATAAGAAATATTTATTGTTTCCAGTACGTCTACCACTATTGTAGAAATAAATCATACTGGCTGTGTAAAAATTTGGTTTGAAATTCTTGAGATGGTTTTTTTCTCCTGCTAATGACGACGACGACTCCTCGAATTTATTAACTTAGGGTAACTTTTCCTCAAATAGGAATACCAAAAACCTTTTTTTCTGCAAGAGGGTATAAAGTCAGTTTTGGGTATGTACCACTGGAAAGACATACACTTTGGTGGTGGTTGCAGGACGGTCACTTGCATAGTACGGAAGTTTTGGGGGTTTTTCGGTTTGTTCGTATAAAACAAAATTACTCAAAAGCTGGTTGACCGATTTTGACGAAACTTTCACCAATCTGCAGCATTTTTAATTCTCCAGGTCAGGTTTTGAGCAAATTTTGAAATTCCAAGAATTAGTTTCCAAATTTTGATTTTGTCTTCAAAATATTGATTTGGTCTTTAAAATATCGATTTGTTCCTCAAATATCGATCTTTTCTTTGTCAAAATTTTAAAGCTATATAATATAGCTAATATCTATATATATATATATATAATGGATGGAAAATAGGATTGTTGCGGTGTGCTATAAGTTTTACGGGAGATAGGAAAAAAGTTGCGCTAACTGTCAATTACTTTACGTGTTTATTTATGCTTTCTTAGAATAATCCTACTATGAATGTAATTTAATTAATGGTAATGGTAAAGACTTCAGCAGAAAAATTCAGACGCTTATTATCGAATGAATATTTTATGTCAGCGGTAATGTTTTAATTATTGCCTTTTTATTTGCAAGAACGGGATTGAAGTACAATTAAAATATCAGGCTACCCAATTATTTTTAATTTTAATAAGCCCAATTACATATAGCGATGCGACATTTTTTAGTAGAGCTACTCCACAAAAGGGCCACACCCAAATTTCAAAATCAAAAAGCATAAACGGTGCAAAATAATTGTAAGAAACCTCATACTCTAGACATCTAGATATACGTAAAACTTTTATTGAGTTGTTCAAAATTTCAGCAAAACATGCTAGAAGTGCTGGTGCGATGTTAATATATATGAAATAATTCGAACAAATGGAATGAAGTTCTTATTCATTGGAAATAAGTAAATTTGCTGTATTTTCCACAATAATTTGCAATACTGCCAGGACTGTTCCAACACTTACGTAGAAAAATGAGCCCACCTTAATACCAAGGATAGGAAAAGACTTGAATTCCTTTCTCGAAGCACGTGTCACAATTCTCCCTTTCCAGGACGAAATCATCTGTACACAATACTCATTAATTTTGCCCAAGGACGTCACTACAACACCGAGAAAGGCCATCATAAACAGTGCGCAAAAAAGAAGCATGAAGGAAATGAGGTCGTCGGACTTGATTCCTCCATAAATGGCATAGATCGTTGCACCCATAAATGTCCACAACGCTGTGGGTAACACAATGGTACAGTACACCACATCCACACCCGCTTTGAGGATTTGAAGTCGTCGGAAATTCTGAAAGAAATGAAACTCACTGCGGAGGCAGCTCTTGGTCTTGAACGCTTTATTGTTGCAACTGTGTGATAAAATAAACAAAATATTTCAAAACTGCCGTAAATTTTTGAAAGAACTAAATTCCAACTTTTTGTAAGCTCATACTTCAATTCCCGGAGGACGGTAACATAATTAAACATGATGGGGAGGATTGGCAAGCCCCACATTTGTGCTGACGCAAAATTTCCCACCAAAAGGTACGCACATAGAATGGTGGTTAGAACAACGAATATCTTATTATCTGCATAATCCGGATGCAAAAATGACAAGGGAAAAACGGGCATTCTCGGTCTTACAAAGGCAATAATGGAAAATATTAGGATTATGATGATTGTTCCAATGTAAAAGCCAAAGCACAGAATGTCACAGGGATCCTTTAACGTGGACTTGAACTTCTTCCGATCCACCACAACCTCATACTCAACTGTAAATATGCAAATAATGCTAATTATCTTGAAGTATTTATGTACCTGAAACATTTTCCAAACAAATATATTTTTTCCGATATATTTCTCACAAATCAGTTTCCAACCCATGAACTTACCAATAAAATCGTTTACAAAACCAAGGGCCAGCTCCAAAAATCCCACAAAATCCTTTCCATAAAGTATGACACAAAAATGCAGGAATGAAACAAGAACTGCCATCGTTGTCGTCATAACAAGTACTGGTCGAGTAAATGAGTACTCGTTTCCTGTTTGACCTAACCAGTGGAATGTTCTTACGCTGAGCAAAATTGTGTAGAGCCAGGTCCACAAAGCAAGGAAATATCCCCCGAATATTCGAATTTTATTTTTCGAAAATTTTGGAAGTCTGGATTTTGTATCCATTTCAAAAGGGCTGCAATATAACATTTCAGCCCTTTCAAAACCATTGAACATGTACCGCCGAGTCAAAGGACCCAGGGAGCTCATCGTGCCCGCACACTCTACTTGTATCAACTATTTTAGGTCTACTAGTGTGGAGCTAGACGGAGGCATTTGGCAGGCATTCTGTAATAATTATTGGTAATAGCTTATGTACATAGGTTTAATAACGCTTCTCCGTTTACAGAACAAGGTATAGAATTTATTTGCTTCGAATAGTTAAAATAATTGTTTTATGCATGTACATTAATTAATAATTCCTTTAGAGGCAATTTTGCTACTTCAATACAAAATTATAGTTTCTTGACGCGTTTTCATCTGTCAGAGAAGCTTAACGAGGTAACTTAATTGTCCCTTCGCTAATAAATGTATACTTTACTACTCCTTATTTTTCCATTTGTATACATAAGCGAAATTATTTATTATCGAGTATTTATTTAATTGCTGGCTACAAAAGAAAGCAAGAAAACAAAGACAGTAGAATGATTTCATTTTTCGATCGAAGTAGCTTCAAAAAATCATGGCCAATAATTCTTTTTTTTCTAATACAACCAATATACATACAAGAAAATAGCGGCGTCCGGGAATCGAGCTATGCTAACTTCAGCCTTACAATACGCTTGCCAATCATTATCACCTTTCCTTTCATATGCAATTTCGTACTACAGAGATTACAAAGAATGCAACTGGAAACAAGTTATTTCCGGAAAAGCAGAGGTTCTAACTAGCGTGTCCATAGGTTCATCGAAGACGATTATGAATACATTTTTAGCATTATCTAAATAAATTCTCAATTGTAATATATGTACATTTTAAGATACTTGTTACTGAGAGGAGAACAGTCAATTAATGTACTGAATCAGGAATAACACATAAATAAATCCGTGAAAAGAAAAGAATTAAAGGTACAACAAAAAAAGGGGTTGTACCCTGACCGCTTAGACACATGACCGCTAGTGCGAGTCATGAAGGTTGACCCCGAAAGCCGGAGTCCTCATGGATAGGGTTTTTCATTCAAACTTTGTAATACGGATTAACGAAGGTTTACGATGGTTGACAACTCTGTAGGTCCTACGCGTGTGCACATGTATCGGATTATAAACCTGCCTTGTTTTACTTCAGAATTTTATCCTGTAAATAGATATTTTGGATTAGCTTGAAAAATTTGGCGTCAAACTCTGAGTATAATTTTACTGAGGAGTGAGGAGGATAGAGGAGCATTGAAATTGAGTAATTCATTCAAAAATCGTTCTAGCTAGATCATTACAATAAATTACACAGCTACAATTCATTATTGTTTTTAGGAGCATTAGAAAAAGAGAGCTCAGTTATTTAGAAATTGCGATTTTAGTTGGAACATATTGTGTATCGTCGGCAAAAGTTCAAAAGAGGCCATAATTTTAAAAGTGTCGTGCAAGGGCTATATGCAGCAACCGTTTGTATTTATTTCAAATGAGCAATGAGCCAAGTCTGTGCATGTACGTTTAGATGTGTCGCCATGTGAGTAGCCATGTGAGTGTATACAGTCTCTTTTTCGTTTTTCGAATTTGTAGGAGTTGAGGATCTCGTATTTAGGATTTTTGCATATAGCTCCTTTTGAACTTTTGGAGTAGATATCGTCCGCTGAAGTGCAAAAGGGGTAATAATTTTAGAAGCGTTGTGCAAGAAGGGGCTATATGCAGCGATCGCTTACGTTTCAAAGGAGCCAAGTCTGTGCATGTACGTACAGAAGCTTATAGCCATGCTAGCAGCTGCGGGAATGCGTATAGCCCCTTTTTGCTTTAGAACTTGTAAGCGCACAGAGTTGGAACTATCTCGTATTAAGGATTTCTGCGTATAGCCCCTTTTGCACTTTAGCCGACGATATAGATATTGGCATAGTCTAATCATGCTGTTATTTCGTTACTCGCTTGAGAAGGAATTTATTTTATGATTGCTATTTGAATAAACCTGTGGCACCCGAGAGCAACGGTTGAAAAATTCAGACGCTTATTAGGGAAGGAATATTTTCATAGTATGTAATTGGATTAATTGGAAATGATTTAATTGATTTTTAATTTGAAACAGCGATATATATTGGAATGCAATTAAAACATCATGTCACTTTTTAATTTGAATAAGCCCAATCACATGTAGTGATGCGACACTTTTTGGTAGAGCTGCACTCCTCAAAATTGCCACACCAAAATTTACAAAACAAAAAAGCATAACGGTGCAAAACCATACAAGAAACTCTTATTCTAGACATCTAGAAACAAGTACAACTTTTATTGAGTCGCTCAAAATTTCTTAAAATTTCCGCGCTAGAATACTGATGAGATGCTACTGTTTGAAATAATAATTAGAACAAGTGGAAAGGAATTTTTATTCATTGGAAATAAGTAAATTTGCTGTATTTTCCACAACAATTTGCAATACTGCCAGGACTGTTCCAACACTCACGTAGAAAAATGAGCCCATCTTAATACCAAGGATAGGAAAAGATTTAAATTCCTTTTTCGATGCATGTGTCACAATTCTCCCTTTCCAGGACGAAATCATTTGTCCACAGTACTCATTAATTTTGCCCAAGGACGTCAATAAAACGCTGAGAAAACCCATCATAAACAGTGTGGAAAAAAGAAGGAAGAAGGAAAGGAGACCGTCGGACTTGATTCCTCCATAAAAGGCGTAAATTGATGCACCCATAAATGTCCACAAGGCTGTGGGTAACACAATGGGACAATACACCACATCTATCCCCGCTTTGAGGATTTGAAGTCTTCGGAAATTCTGGAAGAAATGAAACTCACTGCGGAGGCAGCTCTTGGTCTTGAAAGCTTTATTGTTGCAACTGTATGATAAAATAAACAAAATATTTCAAACCTATCTGTGTATCGCAAACTCTTAAAAAATTAACAATTCCAATTTTTTGTAAGTTGTCTTACTTCAATTCCCGGAGGACGGCAACAAAATTAAACATGATGGGGAGGAATGGCAAGCCCCATATTTGTGATGTCGAAACATTTCCCACAAAAACGTACACACTTAGAATGGCGGTTAGAACAACGAATATCTTATTATCTGCATAGTCTGGATGCAAAAATGACAAGGGAAAAACGGGCATTCTCGGTCGTAGAAAGGCAAGAATGGTAAACATTAGGATTATGTTGATAGTTCCAATGTACAAGCTAAAGCACAAAATGTCACAGGGATCGTTTAATCTGGACTTGAATTTCTTGCAATCCATCACAATCTGATATTCACCTGTAAATACGCAAATTATGCCAATCGCTTGAAACAATTTACCTAGAAAATTTTCCAAACAAAAATATTTTTTTCCGATATATTTTTCACAAATCAAATTCCCACCCATGAACTTACCATTAAAGTCGTCTATGAAACCAAGGCCCAGCTCCAAAAACCCAATCATATCCTTTCCATACAGGATGGCACATAAATGCAGGAATGAAACAAGAACTGCTAACGTTGTCGCCATAACCAGTACTGGTCGAGAAAATGTGTACTCTTTTCCTGTTTGACCTAACCAATGGAATGTCCTTACACTGAGCAAAATTGTGTAGAGCCAGGTAAACAAAGCAAGGAAATATCCTCCAAATATTCGAACTTTATTTTTCGAAACTGTGGGCATTCTGGATTTTTTGTCCATTTCAAAATAGGAGCAATATAATATTGCTCCCCTTTCAAAACCATTGAACATATACCGTCGAGTCAAAGGACCCAGGGAGCTCATTTTACGTTCACACTCTTCCTCCCGTAACTGCAGGACGTGCAATTGTGTGTAGCTATAGGCGGCATTTTTTTGGCGAACAGGCATTCCATGATTGATTTTATTATTATTAGTAATAGGTGATGTACATAAGTTCAATAATAATGCATAATTTTCAGCACAAGCCATTAAAACTAACTTGGAATACTTAATCATTTATTTAGGTATGGAACTTAATAATTTCAAGCAATGAATTTGCTTCCTAAATTATAGAAAATTATTATATCGATTCATGATACATTTTACCTGTCAATGTAGTTTATAGGAGCTAGACGGAGCTAGCTTTTGCCAGGCATTCCGTCATTATTGTTAATTTCTTATATACATAGGTTCAATAAGGATGACGCGTGTGTTTTAATTAATTATTCCAATCCAAGCATTACATTTGCTACGAATTTATAAAATTATAGTTTCATGACGCATTTCTATCTGTCATTGTAACTTAATTGTACCTCGCTTGTAAACTTACGAGGTAACTTAATTTTTCCCTCGCTAAATGTGTATACTTTAATACTCCTGAATTTTCCATTTGTATACATAAGTTTAATTGAGTATTTTTTTAATTGTAGGCTATAGGAAAGAAAACGAGAACATGAAGACGAAAGAAAAATTTCATCAATGTAATGGGGCTATCAATGTAATACCTGTATGCAAACACCTATAAATGACCGTAAGGACTTATGTCAAATGGGTCTATAAACATTTATCTATCTATAGAGGCAATGAAATTGAATTATTTTCAATTAAAGATCTTTCTAACTAGATCATGTCAGAACGATAAATTATTATATTAACAGCTACAATGCATTATTGGTTTTAGGAGCATTAGAAAAAAGAGGGCTCAATTAATTGGAAAATGCGGTTTTAGTCGGAATATATTGCATATCTTTGGTTAAAGTGCAAAAGAGGCCATAATTTTAAAAGCGAGTAGCAGCAGGAATGCATACAGCCCCTTTCCCCTTTTTTTGAATTTGCAAGAGTAGAGGATCTCGTATGTAGGATTTCTGCATATAGCCTCTTTTGCACTTTCGGCGAAGATATACAGATTGTATTGGCATAGTCTACTCGTACAGTTATTTCGTTATTCCCTTGAGAAGGAATTTATTTTATGACTGCTATTTGATTAAATCTGTGGGACACGAGAGCAATCAAAAGAGCGAGTCTGTGAACGTACCCACGTCCGAAAATTATGCTTCACTATAGGTTGTGAATCGGGCTACAGATGTATTAAATTAAAGAGTAGATAAAAATGTTTTTGACCCGGAAATTTCGGGAACCAGTACAGTTTCTCTACGAGCAAAATAATTGGCCAAAACTTAAACGGTACAGAAGGAGAGTGAATAAACACGTGTGAATCGATATGTGAAAATTGACGATAATTCACGGAAATAGATACCGTGATTGGAAAGTTCTTCAAATAAAGAAATAAAAGAATTGGCGCGTGTAGGACCAAATTTTGTCCAGCTACTGCCACTTTACTAAAAAATGCTATTTCAAGGTATTTATCTAGCGGAACATTCATTGACACCTAAAAATAACACGTGGGAATTAAGTTAAAAAAGAAAAGGAAAAGGGGATTGAAGTGTCTGAGTATGCTTAACTGCTGCAATCAATTTACTTTTGAGTCATTTTATTAGCAGGCTATTTCCGCACTAATGCATAACATTACTATACAAGCTTCATATAACTTTTGTCAATCTTTACCCGGAAGTTTTTATTAAGCATTCTCAAATTCTTTATAGGTCCAACATAAAATCGTATTCAAATGACCTAAATATAAATTCCTCCACACTTTTGCTCTTACTGTCGCAGTTATTCTGGTGCGATCGTCTGTCCTTTCTAGTCCACTCAAAGCTTCTCGAATTTGTTACCCAATATTGTACTCTAGTCGATTTGAACAACTTGCTTTGAGCTTATAGCCCCAAACCTCCTCACCTGTTTTTAGTAAATTATTTAGCAGTTTTCTGGCAAAAATATCGAACTCAAGATTTTAACCCTGTCAATTTTCCTCACAGGAAACCATTGTACTAATTATTCTAGATATATGTACATACAACATGCTGTTGAAAAAGGATTTGCAGTTTTTCCTCCGTTTACTTCGAATTTCCACTAAATTTTATGTTCTCCCGTTTGAACTGGAATTCAAAGATGGTGAGATGGAGGAGAGAATAGGATTACGACAGGGTAGCAAAAAAGGGAGAGTCATTTCCATTGGAATTTTTTTCTACTTATTTTTACGAATTTTAATTAGTGTGTATTATTTACTGTTAAATTTGACTGCGGGAGCGGAGAGCACTACAAAAATCGATCTCGCCTTGCATTTAATTACTACTTTTTGTTTTTCACTGGCACTGGTCCTACAAATCTTTATTTCATATAAAAATTCCACCATTACAATTTTGATATTTAATTTGATTTTTGGAAATTTTCATAAAAAATTTACAATTAGTGATAATGCTGGTAATTTAAGGACCGGAGAAGCGTTTCAGGCTGTAGACCGGAAGGAAAAGGAATCGTTTCTAGAAATATTGAATCGCTTAACGTTCCAAGAACTCGCCGTCGTATCTTTACCTTACGCGTCCACTTATTTGGCTGGATTGTTCGAAATAATCGTGGCAATATTTTGTTCACGATGTCACGTATTTCAGCTACTTCCTCCAAACTTTAAAAACCCACTGGTTTTCATTATTCTTTGGTCCCATGAATTTCTACTTCAATATTGTACAATCTTTGTCCTTGGTTTTTTCCTTACGAATTGTATCCTTATTTTTGAACAAACTATCAGTTCCCTGGTTGCAGAATATGGAAAATTAAGGTAATTCTTGCCAAATTTCTGAATTCTTCATCACATAAAATATATCGTCTGTTGTTCTATCTGTACATATCTGAGAGTTCATGAAATTCGAAAGTCAAAAGGGGCTATATGGTTCGGCTACCGCTCGCTATAGCGGACATGCACAAACTTGGCACCTTCGAATATTAGGCCATGGCTGTATATGCAGATATAGCCGCTTTTGGAACGACGCTTGAAAAATTATAGCTCCTTCTGGACTTTCGCCAACGATATACATAATTTATTTTTTGCTACAAAATTAGAAAGTTTCGTTTGAAAGTGTTTGAATTTGATAATCCAAAAAGTGGTATATTTTAAATTTAATAGGGAACTCAAGCCGAGCAAGGTAGACTTCCTAGGTTTTTTCTTTCTTTTGGTAAACACTCAGAGACTCTCTCAGTTGTTTAACCAAGGCTACTCCAGGAGCATTTTTACCTTCAAAATGCTTTTCATAACAATTGCTGTCCTCAATGGTTACGCCGGCATTAGAGGCTATTCGCATGATTTCGCTTCCGGATTATTCCTAATTTTAATTTCCGCCTACTCGCAAGGCATTTATGTTGCAACATTTGGTAAGTCTTACTGCATTCAGGATTATATGAAAAGGATAAAATTTGAGCTTCGGGGCAAAATTAAAACATGGCCGGACCAAAAGTCAAAATGGATGGAAAAGCGGATTGTGGCCGTGATCCCCACGGGGATAAAAGTTGGAATGTTTCACACTATGGAGAGAGAGTCAACCCCAATATTTTTGGACTTTGTGATCAAAGCTATTGTCAATCTACTGATCGGCTTTGAGGAGACCACTTTTTCTGTCGCTATATGATTTTGGAGACGGAAACATTTTGACAGATTTAATTTTGTTTGGTTTGTAAATAACGAACAACGAAAAAATAATTATAATTATTAGTATTACAAGTAATTAAGTTCACGGCAAGTTTCTGTAAGCATTTACACACTATGCACACACAATAATAATGCCTGTTGAAAAGCATAGTAAAGTCAGTAAAAATGAATTATGCACATTAATCTGGTAAACCGTCTAATTCAGAGTTTAGGAACGCTTGTAATTAACTAAGCCTAAAAAAGGATGCACATCACCCATACATGCAGTGATAGGTACATGCATTTTTATAACTCAACAAAATTAGGTCCAATGTCCACACAATAAGTCATAGAAATATGTACGAATGTAACTTCACCCACAAGATAAATAAAATACAAGTTCCAAATATGTAAATCAGTTTAGTTGCACCGCCGTCACATCAGCTATTACATGGAGAACCACTCTCAACTCGAGAATGAATGTAAACGAGAGATTATAGTCCATAAATATCATGTGACATTTCCTATTTTCATCATTCATTTTATTCCCCACACATTCGCCACTCCTCCGCTCTGCCCTTCCTCTCTCTCTATCCTCCTAACGATCCGTTGTATAACAAATAACAAAATTAGCTTTTTCGTATTATGTATTGTGCCCTTAATCTCTTTGGCAATATGCTCTTACTACGGGACTATCTCCATGAAATATTATTGCAGAGTGATTCAATAGAATACATATTTGTTTGTGAAATAGTATTTTTTGTCTTGTTTACAGAAATGATCTAATGCATTCCTTGGAATTACAGGTACTATGCATATGTAAAATGTTAGAATAATATAAGCATCGTCTCAATTAAATCCACATGGAAGTTTTTGCTACGTCAAATATTCCTCTCAGCCTTGGACCGTTCTCTGGAATGCCTTGTATGGACTGGAAAGTTACTGCCCTTCCTTTACCTCTCTAAGACTCTTCCTCATTCCCTTTGTATGATTTACAATGCCTTCCAGCAATTTCACACAAATATTTCCTCAGCTGCCCATTGTTCCGTGTTTTCCGTCCTACACATTCATTCTCTTTATTTTTCTCTCTTTAAGAATAGCCTTCTCTCATAAGCCTCCATAATAAATACACGTGAGATGGTCACGTTGCATCAATAAAATCTTTCCTTTACATCCATTAATATTTTTACTAATCATACTCTAATGGTTAACATTACATAAAATTTCTGCTTCAATGCTCACAATATCATCTCCTAATAGTTATGTCCATACAAAAAATGCAATACTAATTTTTACAAGAACATTTAATTTCCCCAAAAATTCTCTCCTTTATTAATGAAATCACAAGACTCAAAGTTTAAATATTTTATCTTTCATTTCATTGTAGGAATGTATAGTGGCTCATGAACTTAACCTCTAATCTGTTGCCCCCTCCATACTAATCCCGGATGCAGTTGATTAATTGCGTAACTATGTGTCTGTAGAACTCGTTGCATTGTTATATGTACATAAATTGATGATGAGTAATATGGGAAAAAAATAGTGATGATAAATTTTATTTAATGTATAACTGGAGTGAGGTGGATTAGCACGTAAATGGCACGAGAATTTCAATACATACGTACCGTTCAAGTCCACACGAACTTTGGAATTTAATGAAGACGACCTAGAAAAACTTGGAAAGTATTTGCTCTAGTTAAAGCTAGGGTTACATTGCATGTACATACATATTTACTATAGTATATATCGGAGTACCACAAAAACTATAGTCTGCAGTCTGCACTCACATAAATGGAAATTTACTAATGTTTACAATGTTAATTACGCTGTACAATAGGAGAAAATAAAAATATGATTTGACGTAAAAATGCATTTTATAGTGTGGAATGTCAAATTATTATAGAATCGTTGAACGTGCTTGGAGTATACGTTGGAGTAATTTTCCATGCACGCAAATTAAATGTACTTGCTTACATATAGAGACACATTTCTGTGCATAATTTGTGGTACGGGGGGAAATTAAAGGTTGATAATAAGTGACGTTTTTCCAGTGTCTGTCAGTTGTACTTTGAGAGTGGAGCGGAGAGCAAGTGAAAAGTGAGTGTCTCCAGTCCATTCGAATTCAGTGCTAATAATTCTGTATCTAAAAAAGTGAGTTTGAAATAGAAAATATTTGTTATTTTTTCAAGTAGTATATACACTTTTGTACATATAGGGCGCGTTGTTAAAGTGCTAGATTTTCTAGACTTAGCCAGGCAATGCCTGACTAGCGAGAGTTTAACAACA
>JAQFXU010003267.1:0-16898 GCA_034693705.1 Spatulosminthurus flaviceps | reverse complement strand
TTTAAAATGCTACTACTTGAATTTATCCCATTAGTAGTGTACTCCCTGGTTACAATCTACGCCAGTGAGTATGACGGGAAAAATGGAACATCAGAAAATATTCAGAGTGTGAGTGTATTGCAACAACAAGCTGAGGTTTCACGGAGTAAACCAACCTCTTCAGGTAGTCCTGACAGCTCTGTCGTCAGGTTCACTAATGTTAAGGATGGGCAGGTGAGGAAAAGTGGAGAAATTTAGACGTACATTATTCAAGTGGCTAATCTTATTTTGACGTATGCTTTTTTAATACAAGGGTCTATTAATAATTTTTATAAATTTTAACAGGTAATGACAGTCGACGGTGACCAAGCAACACCTCACTTGAATATATCAGGTCGACTCTGGAATAACTCTGATAATCAGAAATGGTTATTAGTTCCAAAAGGTAAGACAAGAATAAACTTTTTGTCCTGGTTCTTGACTCAGGAAAAACAAAAAATTATTACGAGCGTTCTGAAATCAATCAAACTAAAATATTTTTACAGGTGATGTTTATCTAATCCTATCAAAACGTCAGCATAAAGAATGGGCTAATTTCCTCAGAAGATCCAGTCAGAGAGGTCACGATGGTCTTCCAGCAGTGACGGTTGTTGTAGGGATTGATGTTATGAATGGTGGCATTACGCAGCAGGTACAATCATTTGATAATCATTCTGACGCGTCCGGGACGCCGTATCGTCACATTTGTGACAAAATTTTAGTTCGAAAACATTTTAGTCTCCAAGTACTACTTTAACTAAGAAATTTGCTCAGGTTCTTCATGGGAGATCTAACCAACATTGGGAATTCAAAGATGCAAAAGAGGGCCGCATTCTAATTTCTAGTCCAGCAAGAGGGAAATGCATTCAAGAACAAAAGTAAAGAAATAACGTATTTCGCGAAAAATAATTTCTAAATACTGCAATAGTTATTTGAGGATCGTGTCTTTACAGAAATGAACAAGAGAGGCCGTCCTTTATCCAAAGAACAAAGGATAAGATCAAAGGGGCTTTTGGTTCCCAGAAGCCCGAGCCAACAATGTAAAGCAACATGTTTACTTACGACTGAATTCTTTGAAAATACCTGATAGGATAAAATATTAGTGTAAATAAATAATAACTTTGATCTTTATACATTTCATTTAGAAAACCAGTGAGACTCGTGGTTGCCGACTGTGATGATACAGACTTAAGTCAGGTGTGGAGAGCTGAGCCAGTACCGAAGTGAACATTATCCAGTTCAACAGTTTTGCAACACTACAAGAATAGCGTATAATTTTACAACCTGAAATAACCCCTTTTTCACACAAAAGAGAAATCGTATTTTTAATAACATATTATGGTGATTAGCATTTTCATTTTTGAATATCATTTAAATTCCTACACTAAAAATTGACTTAAAGGTTAATAATTTTAACAGTGCACTAGTAAAATCCTAAAACACAACTCTAACGTAACCACCAAAACTATTGTTTCGGTTGAGAAATGGAAAGTAAGAGATTTTTATGATCGTGACACAACCTATAGATGAGAAAATGTTTAAATACTACACGCCGTAACATAGAATAAGTACATACTCTTTCGCTTCATAATTGCTGTTGTACTTAAAAATTGCTTCAATACTACGAACTGATTAGGGTGGCACAACGGTACATCGGTCTCTTCAATGACCAATATGAATTTAAACTACACTGACTGACAATGGTAAGTACTTAATATTTACATGATTGCAGGTATAGAAAAACTTTTCGTTACCAGAGAAATTTTTACAAAGGACAAATTTTAAGAAAATATTATTACCGGTCTGGCACAGGTATATGTTCTCTACACCTAATAATAGTGTATCAATTTGTTACACTTCGTGTCTGACAGAAATTAATCTATAATTATGTATATACAATAAGAACTACCTACCTAAAGAGCTTGTGGAAGACAGCATTCTTTTGGCGATATATTGAACGTAACAATGTATTTTTCGTATATTTTTCATGATGGCACAGGGTTTAGATATATCATAACAAAAATGTTGTGCAAATGAGTTAGTTTAACTGAAAATGAAATTGGAATAGCCTCAATTGCAGCTGACCGTAGTGGGAACAAGACAGGTGCAACCAACATTTCGGTCGCTGAGCTGCATCGTTAAGATGTACATGGCTAGAGATGTACGTGGTTTTACCTGTTAAATATCTAACTGAAGGAGGATTAAGTTGTTGAGTTCCTGAATTCACACAAGAAATTGATAACACGAGCTGCAGCGTACCAATTTTAGACCGACTCATTGAGAATAGACTTTGCTAACTTCCTTAAGCTCCAGTTGTGGTGGCAGCTGTTCCAGGCTGCGAGTTTTTCAAGATACTTTCGAACCACGTTGTTTCCTTGTAGAGGAACCAGAGATTAGCAGCCCAAAGGATAAAGTTGATGAAGCCAAAAAGCTGTTTAAAAATTTTGTTTCAACACATATATGTATAATCTCTCGAATACTGATACAAAAAACGAAAAGGCGAACAATCAAGGATGACTTACGATGCTTATAACGATACCGCCAAAACTTCCAGCCCTGATAGGATTTACTGGAGACGTAACAATGCCTGGTGGTTGAAACATGCCTCGGTCAAAGTTAACAGGATCAGTGGCTTTTTTCAAATCCGATAAACCGTTTGACCAGGCAGCGCTTCCCGACAACCAGAATACAGCAAAGATCACCGTGAACACGAAATCCTGTACCCATTAAAAAAAGGATCTGGCTATTAGACACAAACCTAATGCGGTTCCTATATAACTTGGGGTGAGTTTCACTTACAATAACTGGAGCATGCGCATTTTCCGAGTACACTTTGTTCGCAAGAAGATACACCACTATCAACGCTGTAGAATAGAGGAAGGTCAGGACGCCGGTGGTAACAAAAAATTCAGCATCAGATCTAAAAATTATGAGCAAAAAAAAATCATGATTACAGTTCACTTGCCATTTACACGCCATTTTAAACGAATATCGTAAACAATACATGATTAAAAAATTTAAGAACGTACTTAGCATTGCCCAAGAAAAACACTTCCATTGTAGCCAAGTCTTGGGGGTTGCAACCCTTTTGTAAATTCATGTGATACTTGGCCGTCTGATGGGGCTGATCCAAACTGTACATGCAATGATTATTCACATTTAAATGCCTAAGACCGTGGAATTTATTCATGTCTGAAACAAACATAAAGAACTCACTCAAAGGGATACTGCACCGATTTTATAACGGTCACATTTGACTGAGCACTGTTATTTAAAGGTGTACAGTTGGCCAACACCGAAAATTCGAGATTCGTGCTGAAGTTGACAGTTGAGGCGAAGGCACATATTGCGAAGAACTATATCAAATATTCGGACGAATAACATAAACCGTTTCATAGTAAATACATTAATACTCATGTATCTAGTGATACCTCAATCGGTTCTCAACCATCTCAATGTTTGCTCATATCCGAATAGCTACGGTTAAAATGTTACTCACCCATTGTAATATTTTCAGAAAACCTTTCGGCTCCTTAAAGGGCTCCAAATTATAATCCTGCAAAAATGCAAAAGTAAGATCAAGTTAGAGACAATTCGTTAAATAAACATTTAAACTGCGAGCATAGATTTCCTAACATACATACATTATTTTAAAGTCAGTCAAGCGTATACTGCCAACCTTGAGGCACTAATTATTATAGGTATAATTTATGACACAGAGCTGTCCCTTGAAAATGAAAGACAGCTGCTAACAATTACAGCACTACAATCGTCTATTTCCATTCGCAGGGAAAAAACTTTTTCAATATATTATCCCAGGTGTAAGTGCTGTTACAGTACAAATGTGTCCTCCATAAAGCAATTATATGTAATTAATTAGAGTTTAAGTGATGATATCCATATGTTCAACATTTTACTTGGACAATAAATTATTAAAACACATACATAGTTCTATCAATAACAAAAACATAACACATAACCAACAGTACCAAATTCCTATACACATTCAATGATCCTCCTATTAATAACTGCATACTCACTGCGTGAGTCTTTCCCTGTTTAAATTTTTAGCGCACAGTACGACAATAAAAGCTTGCTACATTGCTGCTTCAATTTACAATCCAACAACATTTCCTTTCCACCGGAAGTATTCAATGAATGCTAATTCATGCCAGTGCCTCAAATATTATCAATGATTATATATTTTCCCTGCGTCACAGTCCACTGTCAACTGACTAATAGTATGTATAGCAGTGAAGCTGCAACAGGTCCGATAAAAAAATCAGTCCGGATATTGGATATAATCCCGAATGCCGCATAATACTACTGGTTGTTAATACCAGTCCCCCCCCCCAAGCCCATTCTCAACTGCTGATTTTTTGTAGTCATCTTATCACGTTTTCCAAAGAAACATGAAACATAATTATAATTTGGTATTTGGTCCTTGATTAAACACGCGAATGTGACCACACCAAAATCATTAATCTGCAACTGAAGTTACTGTGTATGTCGCGTATGATGTTACAGTTTCTAGCACTCTTTTCTTCCAAGGCGGTTTATACCGAAGGATAATTTAGTCCAGTAAGTCCAGCATTGAAGTTCAACTATAGTGGCTTGTCATCAAGTCCCATTCTGAAGGGATTATGTAATTATACCTTGCTAGAGGTATTATATGGTATCCCTGGAAAACTGCGACTCTGAGAATAATATCCGCGGGATTATGACCGGGTAATGCACTGCAAGCAAATAGATGCCTTTCTCAACTTCATCATTCATTCCCAAGAGAAAAATTAACTCAATCTCAAGCCCGGCAAACGAAAACAGTTTCATTCATAATTTCATACACATAATAATAACATGCCTTTGAAAACCAATTCAGTAAGATTATATTGAAACTATATATTAACTGACAGCATACAAACAAACAGAAACCTATACGCTTGAAAGACACACAAACTGCATGCTTGAGCAATGAAATGCACTTCTATTTCACTCAATTACTATAAAAATGCAATTCAATTTATTCATACATGCGTATTTATATATGCGTAACATCTGTCAATCAAAAACATTCCGCAAGACAGCATAGCATAAATATGATTTTAATTCACTGAACTAATGTCTACATTAAATTTACATTTAGTCATCATCAACTTTGTCCTGCAGTTAAAACCCACACCAACCAAATGAAGACCTACCGCAAAGTTTTTTGACCACAACACTTAAAATAATAAACACGATAATTAATACCCAAATCCAAAAACCTACATATAATCGTAGCTGGCTGGTAGCTTTATAAAACTCTAACACTAAAATGAAACTTCCGTTACTTATGACATTGTCAACATGACCCGTACACCCCTTGAACGTGTCATCCCCACAAATAATTCAGCCTTCAACAATAATTCTTCAATTCACTCAATAATTTTATGTTCAAAAACAATTTAACTTACCAAAGGCATAGTTGACAGTTTAATAAACGCCGGTTACAAGAAGCTATTCAAAAGGGAAAAAAACTCAAGCTACTAAATATTTCAGTCGTATAATGATGAGTAATACAGAATAAAGCCACAGACCGACGGTTCATGAGATCACTGATGTTAATAAATGCGAAAATGTCCAAGAGCCACACCACAAGGAACAGAATAACTTAAATACACTCCAAGAACATTTTTAATCCACGATTAGATATTTAAATACTTCTTCGTAGTCGATATAACGTCGTCGTCTACAGGTGCAGTTTGTACAGTGACAAGGTCTTTCTCACAAGCTTTGTAAAAATGAGGACGGGTGGAAATAACATAGAACGCACGATAAGGGCGCAACAAGTAGTGGAGTGTGAAGAGCCCACAATGATGAGTTTCAAACGGAGGAGAAGAGCAGCACTGGGGGTCGTGGTCGTGGGGCTAGTATTGGTGTGCGTAATAGGTAAAAAAAACTTTAAGGAAAATATTATCCTTTGAAATAAGTATGTATCTTCTTCGCATATGATACCCATGCGAATCTGCTTATGTCTTCGTATGTACCTGCATATTATAAACAAATAATAAGCGACAAGTCATGTGTGAACTGAACATCCCTTTTATTATTCCCATGTATCCTATCCAAAGTAGCTCCTATGTAATCCCAACTTCAGAGTGTTATACCCTGCCCCTGCCGTGTATGCCTGATTGCTTCATTTCAAGCATGTAGCCCGGGAATTAAAAATACCTTAAAAACCTTGAAAATAAATGAAGACTTAGTAGACGTGTTAAAAACAGTGGGTTTAGTAATAAGAAGATCGATGAGTTGTAATTAATTAAAGTTCAAGATTTGTATATAATATTTTAAAAAGGGAGATGTTTATAATTGCTTAAGAAGTGATGTGTTTGTGAACAAAGTAATTGTTACTTAATTATTTAAAGCCAAGTGATGTAACTGAAATTGGAAGTTAAATAGTTATAATAATAATTATTTGTAAATCATTTTTAAAATGGCACTAACGTCACTAACGTCAGTTATGGTGAGGAAGGAAATACTAATTGGTGCTTTAGGAATAATTTTAGGAAGTTATTTCTTACTGAGACCCACCTGTCACTCGAAGCCGGACTTCCCGGTGATAAAGTATTTGGCAAGCAAGAGTCCGTATGTGGCTAGCGAGAATTTACTTTATGATTTCACGGAGAAAAAAGGGTCGGTGGAGAAGGTGATTCCGGAAGGTGAGAATTGAACTGTATTAATGGAATTGATTGAAATTGGGAGATAAAATATTTTGAGGGATTTTAATTGAGTTTTTCTTTCTTTTGTATTATTGGTTACGGTAGGATGTGAAGCGGTGCAGATCTGGATTGTGGCGAGACATGGAACGAGAAATCCGAGTGATAAAATTATTACGAAAATGTTGAAGGAAATTCCTGAGATTAAGCTAGACATTCTGAAGGCACATGAGCCTGGTATAGAGTTAATAAAGAGATTATGAAATGAAGTATTTTGTTTTTTTTGAGGGATTTGGAGAAAATGTGATTTGTTTTTACATTTTTTGCTTTATTTACAGGTGCTGATGTTGTTGGTCAACTATGTGAGCCGGAGGTGGCGGCGATTAAGCTGTGGCAGCCGGATTTGGATCTGGAGCCGGTTAAGGAGAAGTGGTTGGTACAGCAGGGAGAAGAAGAGTTGGCGGGGATAGGTGCTAGATTTCGAAAAGTGTTTCCAGATATTTTTCCACTAGTGTATAGCCCTGAAGTTTATAAGGTGCAGTTTTGGTTGATGTTCAATGTTTAGATAGTTTTTCAATATCAACTGGTTCACTAAGTAGGAGACAAAGTTTAAAAAATGTTCTATTGTTTTATTAGTTTAAGCATACAAACACGCAAAGGGCTGAAGCTAGCGCGAGACATTTTGCACGGGGAGTTTTTGGACATGAGGAGGCGAAGAAGGTTCAGTTTCCTCCAGCTTTAAGTGCGGATCCTATCCTGAGGGTATTTTCATTTTCTAAATATGTTTTTAGTTTGGTCAACTTATCTTTGTATTAGTATGTGTAATGAGGATGTTTGGAGTTGGGATGAGTTAAAAATAAAATGTATGGGATTCTTTTACAGTTTTACAAAGCGTGTCCGAAGTGGAAGAAGAGTATTGACAAAAATCCAGAAACATATGCGGAACAGAGGAAATTTGAAGAAAGCCCAGTATTCCAGAATATGATGTTAAAAATTCAGTCGCGTCTGGGCTTACCAAAACCGCTAACCATCTCCCAGGTGGAGCTTTTGCATCAAACGTGTTGTTTTGAAACGGCTTGGACGCCAAAGAGCTTATCCCCATGGTGTGCAGTCTTTGATGAAGAAGATCTGCAGATTTTGGAGTACCGTCAAGACATAGAATACTTCTGGGTTGATGGATACGGTCACGAGCTGACTTATAAGCAAGCATGTGCCC
The DNA here is from genome assembly GCA_034693705.1 of Spatulosminthurus flaviceps. Taxonomy (NCBI): domain Eukaryota; kingdom Metazoa; phylum Arthropoda; class Collembola; order Symphypleona; family Sminthuridae; genus Spatulosminthurus; species Spatulosminthurus flaviceps. The sequence continues at coordinate 8,969 of JAQFXU010003267.1, read as the reverse complement.
CTGTACTGGATGTCCTGGAGAAATTCAAGTATTGCAGATAATAATATGTTGACATTGCTGTATTTTTATAAAATGAATGTTAACAATGTTTTGAAATATACATATTTTCAGCTCCAAAATTACTTATCCCCAATCTCCTCACAAAGTCACGGCCTACTTCACTCATAGTGGAACTCTCCTCAAGTTCATCAGCCATTTAGGATTATTCAACGATACAGAACCACTTACGGGTGATGGCTTCTACACTCAGAAGAACCGCAAATGGAGAACTAGTTTTATTGATAAATTTGCAACAAATATCGCTTTTGTTCTTTTCAGGTAACCGTACTGTGTTGTGTAGTAAATTTCCGGTTATCATGATCGTCTATGTAAGCATGTTTATTCGAATTTTTACCGATTATTTGATGTTTCAGGTGCTCAAAAGCTAATTCGGAGCCCAGGTATAAAATAGGTGCCTTATTCCAAGAACATCCCATCGGCATCCCATTCTGTGATGGGGACTGGATATGCCCTTATGAACAGTTTCTATTGCATTTTGAGAGTACAGTAAAAACGTGCACTGAAGACGTGGCTAGAATGTGCGAACAAGATATCGATTAACACAGGTTTTTTTGACTATCCTGTTAATGCCTCTTTAATTAAATTCCATTAATGTTTACAGACTACATAGCATTAGCTTTGCCAAAATTATCTTACGAACTGATTAGAGGGTTTAATTTGTTGTTATTACTTTATTTGTAAGTGGATAATATTGTTATTACAGTCCAGTCATTAAATATTAAATACGTACGGCTAACAGTTGTCTGCAAAAATGTTTTTATTGAATTGTAGAATTTGTAGTTATTTAAGAATAATATCTTTTGATTGACTTAAACATTAGCACACACATTTCTCATACTGAGCAACAAGTTGAGAAACAGGTGAAGAAAGATGATGCGATACCTGTGTTTGAATAAGAACATATACAACTTACAAAATGAGCAGCTAAAGCTTACGAGAATACATGACTGATGATTTTAAACTCTACTAAAAAACTAGAAACTAGAATGGACAACGAAATATTTACATTTTTTAAAACTATTTTTAATAAATGAAATTCAATAATTTTATGGCATCACATACTAAACAGATGACAGCTGTGAGTGAAGGTTGACCCACTTGCGTTGAGAGATACTATGTGTCTTAGCGCTTGAGTACTGAAAACTGGAACTGGAAGACTTGAGATACTAATAATAACTAATGCTGCGTCCACTTGATAGACTTAATGTCGACGCCTTCTTGGACCATTTCCCAAAGAGGGCTGAAAAAATTGTATTCATGGAAGAATAATATCACAATATGCACGGAAAATGTGATTGATACGCTCCGTTGATTAAATCATTTAATTTTTCACTTACCTCATTTCCCTCAGTCTCACAACATGCTTAATGCACTTTTCAGCAGTGTAGTCCACTTCCTCTTCTGTGGTGAACCTGCCAATCCCAAACCGAATTGAGGAATGGGCCAAGTCTTCATCCGCACCAATGGCTCTTAAAACGTAAGAAGGTTCCAAAGATGCCGAAGTACAAGCACTGCCACTTGACAACGCAATATCCTTTAGAGCCATGAGCAGGCTCTCACCTTCAACGTATGCAAAGGAAAGATTGACACAGCCTACATAAGTCTGCTCTGGATCCCCATTCCTCACTATGTGCGTCAATTTCCCAAGCACCTGATCCAAGAAACGGTTCGCAAGGTACGTAATTCTGTTATGGTCGTACTCCAACTCCTGCTGCGCAATTCTACAGGCTGCACCAAATCCCACTACCAAAGGAGTAGGAACAGTACCACTTCGAATTCCTCTTTCCTGGCCACCACCACTGAAAATTGGCTCAACTCGAACTCTGGGTCGCCTGCGGACATAAATGCAGCCAATTCCTTTCGGTCCATAGATTTTGTGGCCAGATACCGACATGAGGTCCACATTCATCTCGTTTACGTTCATAGGGATTTTTCCAACAGCTTGAGCCGCGTCAGTGTGAAAGAATACTTTCCTTTCCCGGCAAAGTGCTCCTATCTCTGATATCGGCTGCTTTACACCAATTTCATTGTTGACTGCCATTATAGAAACAAGACTCGTGTCCGGGGTCATGGCTTCTTTCAGCTGATCAAGGCTAATTATTCCATTCGGTTGCACTGGGAGATATGTAACTCTGAATCCTTCAGCTTCCAACGCTCTGCAGGAGTCCAGCACACATTTATGTTCCTATTTCAAAAGAAAGTAAACCTTAACTCATCAAAATCCACAACTCCGAACTTAACCACACATTGGTCCCGCAACTTCCTCAAAATTACAGTCCATAATTAATATACATACGTATAAAAATACTTAAAAATGCTTTTCCAAATTTATTATTACCGTCTGAGTAGTAATGACATGGTTTTTCTTAGCTTTATAAAACCTGGCTACGCCTTTCACAGCGATGTTATTAGCCTCCGTGGCACCAGAAGTAAACAAAATTTCTTTCGGGTCCGCTCCAATCAGATCAGCAACTTCCTTTTAACACACCAAAAAATGCATATAAAGATAAGCACACTCACAGAACATTCTAATTCCCCAAAAACATTTCGCACACCTTCCTTGCAGTCTCCATAGCCTTCTCACTCTCCCAACCATAAGCATGGGTTCTGGAATGAGGATTCCCATACATGCTTGTAAAGTACGGTAACATCGCATCTAAAACTCGAGGATCCATCGGAGTTGTCGCTTGAGCATCCAAATACAAAGGTCTACCTTCTACTCCGTCCAAGTTTATAGTAATTCCCTCTGCAAAAATTAACAAATTATCCAGTAAATGCCCACGTCACATCCAATCTCTACAGTAATTTTGTCGTTGTACCTAAACCCAATCCAAACTTTAATTCTCACTTACTGTAGACATTGCCTGTGCTAGTAACTTCTAATCCTGACGTATAACTCCTTGAGGGAACTTTATTTACATTATTCCTTCCTGCCACATGAGCTTTCGCTGACCCCAGTAATCGCACTTGACCTTTCAGATTATTGACTAACAGTTTCGAGGAGCAAGATGTAACTAATCTGGAAATTTTATCTGCCATTGCTATATTTTTAACTGGAAACATTCGATACTAAAAATTTAAACAAAAATACAACTAATTAAAAATAAACTGCTGAAAAAGTCTTCGTTAATTGGTTTGCTTTCAACGTCCCTCGTGACTGAAATTTTAAAATGATGATCCTCAACAACAAAATTCAATTAAACCGGAATAATTAGATATTTAAAGGTCATTAAATTAGTTGTCCACCGTATTTATGTAACAAGTGACGTTATTACACAATTACATTAGTAAATACGAAGTAAATTAGCTGTTTCTCTTTCACACGGATAAACTTTAACTTTACCGTTCTTGGAATTTTTATTTGCGCGATGACTTGAAACATGGGGTCTTCTAATTTCCCACCGTTGGAGCCCCGAAGTATTCCTTGAATATGATTGGCTTAGAGGGAAATTCAATATTTTGATATTGTACGAGCCTGGCAATTTTTACGTGCAAATACATAATAAGGAACTTTCCATTGATTCCTATACGAAGCATGTGTTTGTTGAACCCCTTTTGCCTTTTCTTGCATGCGGGCAAATTGTAGTTAATTTTCAATCTTCATTTCATAAAAAACTTTATTTTTATAATTAATAACTGGTGTCAAAGAAGTCAAGATGGCTTTGTAACACAAGAATTTTAAATACTTAATTATGGCACTTTTCAATCGAGTCCTGGTCAATGGAGTCTTGAAATTGAATAAATTGTCCAGGAATTTTTCTCAGGTCAACAACCCATGTTTATTGAATCCTATTCAGCAACATGGAATCGTGGGTGCAATTAAATTGGATAGTAATTTTAAGAAAAATGGAGGTAAATGAATTTTTAATTATGTTTGGAAATTTTTGTTGTTGCTCTGGTTTTGGTTTGCACTGTTGCAATTTAACGGATTGGTAATTGTTGCAGTGTCAGCACTAGCTGGTCAGCATGTAATCCCTCCGCTCGCTGCATCATTATGTCTCGGCACTACCCCCTTAGTCAGTGGTATGATCATCCCGAGACCAGCTGTAGAGATCCCTGCGAATTACAGAATCAACCCAATTATGTATGATGACAAATTGAAAAAGCCCATGGAAGATCCAACTACCTCGAAAGTAATTGAAGATGCTCCGGATATTTCCCGAGTGGAAAAACGTGCTGCGAGACTAATTGTCATTCGTAGGATTAAAATGAATAAGCATAAACTGAGGAAGTTGCGGAAGAAGATGAAGCATGAGTGGGCCAAGAGGAAACTCCGGAGAGAGATTAGGAAGGAAAGAGAATTCCTGGACTCGAAATTAGCGCAGATCCGGGAAGCAGAGCGGTTTGATGCGAAGGAGTATGTGGCGAATTTAATTGCAAAGGCTAAAGAAAAGGAGATACCGAGGCGATGGAATGGGAAGCGAATGCCTGCCTGGTGGATAAAGGAGCAGATTGCTTTAGGAAAATTTAAATTATAAGGTTGACTTCTTTTGTATTGAAAGGATTTTAGACATGTTTGTTCACAATAGTTCATTTTTTTGGCAATTGTGTCATCAACCGTTGTTAACAATGCTTTTGTCAATTTGAAAGCTACCTTTAGGTGAAAATAAAGGATCACGAAAGATGTCATAATTATAATAATTTTTTCATTGTTCTCATTATTCATCCTTTGTTTTAAGTAGTGACTGAAAAGTCATCTTTTGATGTGAATTATTTATTAAATTTTTATCATGTTTTACTAATCATTGTGAATGCTCAGCAAAAACACATGAAGGTGCTGAAAGATTAGGCAGGCCGAGCGTGTATCTATATATATAGTAAAGCATACAAAACTCGTCAAGCATTGTTAGATTTAGCGGGTTTTTTAAGAAAAACACTATCTTGCCTCTTATTATATTTACCTTACACCGTTACACCTTATACATTGCCTACCTCCCTTATTAATCTGCACTTGCAATGTTGCAATTGCATTCTTGCATCCGGTTTGTACGTTTTATCGCTTACCCCTTTATTTAAGTAATAAGTATTGACTATATAGGAGCTCGTTCTTATTGAACATTTCACGGAACACAAGTGCTTACAACATTTTAATTTTAATGCAAGAGAAAGATTTTATATGAACAATATTTTGTAACATGACCTCAGGTCATGTGGTTACTGGACCTTTCGTCTATGGATCGTCAATATGGCTGGTTACTTAATTTGTGTGTCTTACGATAGCGGCCTTCCTATTTTTGCTCGCCGGATTGGGGATGTACCAGCGGTAGGTTGATTTTTCGCATATGAAACCAATTTATTACGGAGAAATATCTATTGTATTAGAATTTAATAAAACTTAATGATGCTAATGCTTTAATCTCAATTCCCAGATCCCATTTCCACTTGCAGCTTCCTTGAACGGTGCTAGTGTGTTCGGTCGAGTAAACAAAGTGGAGGTCGTGTCAACACTAACTGAGAGTGGGAGGGTTGTTTGGAAGGATTACCATGAAAGGTGGGTCTATATTTATAGCTACACACCTCTAATGTTTGGAATTAAATGCAATTGTAATGTTCTGGGGTACATTGAATTTTGTAACTTGTAACAATAAAATACTGGTTGAAAAGGTTGAATTATATCATAATTTCTTCTTTTTGAAACTATAGAATTTCATTCATATTTGTGGGAACAAATGACTCCTTGTGTGATATTCATCATTCGAACTTACTGGATAATGTATTTCAAGCTATTGTCTTTCACGTTGGGCTAGATGATATCATGAATATGAATAACTTGGACAAATTCAAAAAGGACTGTCGAGTAAGTGTTTCGGAGTTTCTTTTGAGAAGAAATTAGACAGTTAGCGCAACTTTCTACGTATCTCCCGTATAAAACTTATAGCACTTAAAGAACGTATAGATGAAAATTTTACATGTAAAATTTTGGTTTATATACGTTCCATAAATGCTATAAGTTTTATACGGGAGATACGTAAGTGGTTGCGCAAACTGCCTTTAATGAAATTTCGGTCTTTATTTGGTTTCAGCATGCGTTTAAATGAATAATATACAGATAGCGTCTGTTCTCTTCTTTTACCATTTATTGCACATGTTAATTTGTTTTCAACAAATTAAGCATCATTGGACTATGAGATGGAAGTCCCGGCAACTACCTACTCAATTATTGTTATAATTCAAGCGCGTGTTGTTTTTGTTTCCAGGAATAAAATGTAAAAATATGTTAGGAACAAGGAGGGTCATTAACTTGACAGAATTATTACAGGAAGTGTACCACTAGCAATATTAGTGATCAGTTTAAAAAATCGGTCTGCGACGAATTCACATGATTTAGTCGGGCGTTGGGCTCATTGGGCTGTAGCCATTGCTTTGTTTGACTCCATTCGATTCTATACCAAAAAAGCAAGGTTCCCATTTCATTCTTCCTTCCGGTAGTCTTTCTTCATTTACGCAAGCATTAGAAGATTGACTAATTACATTTTCAACAATTGACGAGATCATTGTAAGTGCCAACCCTATTTCGCAGTAATATTAATACAATAGTCCCCACGTTCATCTTACCGAGCAGCGGAATCCTTTGGGTGTCCATGAGGTAAGGTTATATTCCAGTTTCCAGGAATTTTCAACGATATTCAACTAAAGGGATGGCAATGCGATCGAAATTTCAAAGCAAATTCTAAAAAAACAAATGCTGGTCATTGGTAAATAGGTAATATAGGTACATAAGTACATAATGTCACTTTGTTCGAATACTTCGAATCAAAATTTTTCATGTTCAATGTTACGGTGAGTAGATATAAGATAAACTGCTACTTATTGTTAGCGAGGAGTGCTACTAATTTACAAATTACGGCTTTCAGTCATTGCCCCTCAAAAATTATTTTAATAATTATTTAAGTTATTTTGCTAAATATCTAATAACATTCAACATCAAAGGCTCTGAAGTTAGCACATCCACAACTTCCATAAGTAAGCGTGCTTGGAATTCCGTAATATCCGTAATGTGAAAATGTGCGAACTATAATTTTGTGTATATAATTATCAATATGATTGTTATTGAACAAATAGTTAATATATCATACCAGAATTTACACAAATCCAAACACCGTAATTTGATAACATGCTTTAGAATGCACTACGTAGTAGATATGGTGAAGGCATTATATATATTTTATTTGTTATTGTAATTAATTATTGCATGTGCACGTCTTGGGTGATAATTTTATTGTAGTTAATTAAATAGGCGTACTAAAACTTAGCACATATTTATGCATGGTACAACATAATTTTATTTGTTGAGAAAGATATGCACCTGAAGTTAAAAAACCAAAAGAGCTTTTTCCAGCCAAATTGGGACTTCTATAAACCTTGACCAGGTAATTTTTAATCCTACCAATAATAATTGTAATGATCCTACATTAATTTGTTTTAAAAATTTGACCACAGCGAGTTAAGTGACAGATCACTTTGTATGCTGAAACGAAGGATTAAAAAAGGTTCTTAACTTACGATTAGAGTACGAGTGTAAATCCTTTTGAAAAAGATGCTAATAGTTTACTAATTTTATTTTTGGCTTGAAGGTGAGAAGAATTTTCGGTCTCTGTCTCTGCTTCGCTATACACAAGAACAATTTTAAAAAGCTGGCACGCTTTTGCCTTGTGCTCACTAATTTATACTGTGATTATCATTGCTCTCCGTTTACCAATTCAGAACCAAGATTTTGCTGTGGACATTTCGCTGATTTTCGTTGAGAGACAAATTTTGTTCGAAAATGGTCCCGGCGACAAAACGTGCTAAAATAAGAGCAAGTAAAAGTGACTGCCCAGATCATTTGGTGAGCTTTTTTATGTTGTGTCATTCACGTATATTAAAGTAATAACTTATAGGAATTCATGTTAGTGTTTCATTATTCATTCTTTGACCTCTGATCTGAAAGCTACCTTTCGAAACGTTATTATTTTTGTATTGTAACCTCGACAAAGCTTGAAATGCTAAAAACCCCAGGTTTTTAAATAGCTTCTTTCAAAAACGTACATTAAATCAATGTTTACAATATCATAAAAATTAAAATTTATAAAATAAATAGTGACGAATTTAACCATTGAGGATGTCAATGTAATCTTCATTCCAGGTTTTTGACATTGTGATCCGTAACGCTATTCGATGTCCTCGGCTACTTCGGAAGTGCAGACTTGTATGTAAGGATTGGAATGAGTCTGCCTGCGCAGTCCTACGAAAATGTTCAACAGTAATTGTGAATGAAAATTGCCTGGAAAAATTGAAATTATTTCTGGAATTCTTAAGCCTCAGGACTGAAGACAATGGGCCATTGGTACCAAATCCCTTTAGGATGATCCATCTCATCGTACGGAACTTTGGAGGACGAACTTTTAGGAACTTCTTACACAGTTTTCCAGAATATTTGACTGTCACAAGTTTGGCTGTAATTAATGACGAAGGTTATGGAAACTTTTATTCGGAGCTCCATAGATTCTTAGAAGCTCATAATGAGTCCCTAACTGAGCTCATCATCGATTGTACTCATTTTGAATTACCCCCTGATTTTGGTATGGAGAAGATTCAACTGATGAAGCTGAAGAAATTAAATGTCGACATTTGCAATGAAGAAAACTTGGAACCATTGCTGGAAAGTATTTGTTGCCATTCAAAGCTGGAATTTCTAAGGATAGGATTATCCTACATCAACCCGAATTTCCTGCTGTACTCAGAAGCAGTGGCAAAAATCCCATCTCTGATTATAAATATTTTTTTCTGTGAGTACAACTACCTAATTTCGAATTTTGCACACTTTAGTTTGCCAAATTTAAAAGCTTTGGAGTTATGGATTGACCCCAATGATGAACCCAGTGATGAGATGGATCCAGAAGATGTAGTTTCGGTCATATCGCAATGGA
>JAQFXU010003266.1:0-16898 GCA_034693705.1 Spatulosminthurus flaviceps | reverse complement strand
TGAAAATATTTTGGACGAAAAATTTCGTCCAAAATCTACTGGACGAAAACGTCTCTGGACGAATCTTCCGGCTACGATATCATCATCACTTTTGTAAAACTAGGGCTAAAATTATTTAGTTTGAGCCAATCACTACTGTGCAGATAGTTCTCGTTAAAATAACTCAGGACCAACACACAACCCTGTCTTGTTGTGGCCGAGACCCATTTATTTAACATGGGTCATCTTACCCAAAGACTTACCAAAGACCCAATTTACTAAAATGGACTTATTCCAGTTTGATTCTAAAGTTCTCATTACAATATGTATCTACAGAACTTTAATAATTGCCCACACAATGTAATTTTATTGTTTTGCAGTTTAAATTAATCTTAGCATTAATGATTCTGGGTAAAATTCCCAAACTTGCCTTAAAATATAATATTACGATTTCGACACTAAAATGTATATACATATCAAATAGAGCCCCACTTTGGAAAATAATTATTAACTATTTATAAAGAAAGATAAGGACTATAAAATTCAATTTGTTTCGCTGCAAAATACTAAGGTCGGTGGTTACACTTTGAGAAAATAACACTCCATGAATTTTTAGAATAATCATACAGACTATTACATACATGAAAAATGGTGGCACAGAAGCGATTGGTGATGTAGTACACACTTTCCTATAAAATCAGCCCTTTTGACTGACGACAATATGGGATCCTTTGAAAATAAATTTTAAGGGACGCTATTGGGCGCTACGCTAAAAACTTAAAGCACAGTAGCTGTGTTACTTGTGTATCAGGTATGGGTAGGGAACAAGAAAGCTCCCCAAGTATGGGTACCCATAACCCATAACAGGTACTATGTAAAATGGGCAATGGGATCCTCTCCATGTATTCATTTACTAAGTATGAGAAAATTAGTGGTGGAATCAAAAATAAATTTGAATAACGTCAAAACAATGGGTTTGTCAACGTAATAAAACGTTCCAACTTTAATCCTAAGTGCTGGCATGGATTTGAGACGTCTCCGCATCACCTTTCGAGACAAGAATGTCAATTGGTAGGACTGCAAAATTTTCGAAGACTTATCGTCAAATTCTGCCATGATGTTAAGCCAAACTGCGAGAAAGGCCGTGGAAGAGATTCCGATGACGCCCATTGTTAACGCTATCACTCCAGGAAGTCGAATTGCTCCATAAGTGCAAAATATGGCGAATAATATCAACAATAGTTTGCTTCCAATTAGTGCAAAATTGTACAAATCCGTAGATTCAAGAAGTACTTGAAATGCTCGATATATTTTGAAGATACTTTCAAGTTCTCGGGCAGATGTTCGCATTAATTTGCTTGATTTGTTCCTGAAATATTTAAATAAATTCTTACAATCATTTGATAAAAGTATCTCAACGTTTACTGAAAATTAAAAGAAAATCTTCGGAATAAATAGCTCAGAAATTGACTCAAGTGTAATCAACTGGTAAATTCAAGGCTACATGAGTAAAAATCACCAAGTTGGTACACATATGCCTGAGTGGCCAAATGGTGTAAAAATATGGCGCCATGGAGTAAATTTGACTCCATTCCATAGTAGAATCTTGGTCATAATTTCCCTTTCCTCCTTTTACACTTACCCCATTTCCCGAAGAATCACCAAACTGCTGAATGCAAACGTAATCCAAGTAAATATCAACAGATACGCATTCACAATGTATGTGCACATGAAGAAGCCTTGAAACAGCATCCCTGCCACTCTCACCACGGGCGCCCTTGGATTTGCGAATATTGAAGAAATGACTTCTGGTGAGTGAGGCCGAACAAATGCGGACATCGCCACCAAGAACACGTGCGAGATGAACGTATCATGCACAAATTTGAAAAGCAGCTCGCAATTACGAATGAGCTTCGGTTTGGGAAAATCTCGCTCCATATATTTCTCTATAAACAATTCACATTTTCCACAAATTTCTCCCATAAACTCTAATTCTACACAAATGCATGACAGATTTGCCATCAATTACCTTCCAAATACTGAACAAATCTTAGGAAATCCTTAGTGAATTTTGGTATTTGGTCCCCAGTCGTGACCAACACAATCTGAAATAAAGTTGGGAATGAATAATACACGACAATAAATTGCATGTAGATTTTCATGGCAGACGTTGCCTCAGCATCTGCATATGTTTGAATGCATCTCGTTACTAAGAATATGTAGTAGCTGAATGTAAGAAAAACTTGGCATTGCCAAATTCTCATTCGGATAGTCGAGTCGATTTTGCATGGAAATTCATTCTTTTTCCAAACAAATGGGTGACAAGCTACAATTTCACCATAACTGAAGGATTTTTTAATAAAACGTATTGGTTTTGTAATCAATGCCATCTTTAGTTAAAAATAGTTTTTATAGTGAGTAAATATTTTTCTGCAGTTTTTTCCAAATTCTTAAAGCGTAGTAGAAATGAGCTTTATTGATGCCCCAACTTTTCGAGAATACGCGGATTTGGACTACTACAAAAATGAATCCCTATTCAAACGGCGAACGCAGTGCTTTTTACTTTGTATAAGAAAATTGTGGCTCACGTCGTCTTTTTTATTGTGGTAGCAACAAAGTTTCATACCAAAGTGAGGTCTTCAAATTCCCAAATTCCCGATTCTGCATAGTGATTTGGATATTCACAGTAAGTTTCCGCAAAACCTGAATCTATAATGTTTTAAATAATATAATTAATTACTATCGTCTACAATACGTGGAGCGGTAACCCACCAGCTTTATAATAATTACTTTTGTAATTCTGGTAAGTAATTTTCGAAGGTCATTAATATTTTCTATTTGTTGTTTTTAATTATGCCAAGGAACATTAAATTCCAATTTAAATAATTATATAATCGCTATTAATATAAATATATAATTATATAAAACATCGGAGGAATTTTGTAATAACATTTGTGAGAATCATTATTTACTTTCCAGAAGAATAAATTATCATATATTTGTATTACGTATAATGTGATAATTATTTTTTATATGTATACAAAATATTATTAATTACCTATTGCATATTAATTACTTAATGTATTATAATGACAAACAATTATTAATGCCAATTTGTCACGCTTGGATTGGAAGACTTTCTAAATGTTTAGTTAGTCCATTTGTACGAATAATTTTGCTGTTTTAATGTCGAGGATTTCTAAAGCGGTCTCTTTTAGACGTTTTATTTGTCTATTTACCATTTGTACTAATAATTTTGTTGTTTTAATTGCGAAAATTTTCAAGGTTTTAAGGGGCCATAATTTGAATCCAGAATTTTGCTTATTGTCCGTATTGGAGGTTACTTATTTAATTAATTGCTTAAATTAAACCGACTTCTTAAAGTGTTCCATAAGGGCATTTTCACATGACACACCATCATTATAATAAAAATGGTGAAGGGCTGACTCGTCTGTCATCTTTTAGGGCGTTACATAATTAAAAAAAATCGGGACATTGGTTGGAAGATTTGTCGAAATACGTCCATCCCAGTACCATTAGGGATTAATTGGAATATTTTCATTTACATACGCTAACAGCGACGTATATTACCCTGATGATTGGCACACTTTTCATATATTTTGATCGTCATCAAAACATATATGAATAAGTATTATACTATGCATGTATTCAAGTTTTATGGTTTGCCAAACGTGAATAATTTGTGAATTCTTGTTTAGAGTACCTTTCTAGGCAATGAAATTCTTTTTAAAAAACTGGAGGGGTAATGGAAAGGTACCAGCTGGCCTGATTGCACGTGGATCTGGAAAAGAGGTAAATTGACCATAACCGGGTAATAGGGACGTAATGCTGTATTTATATGGCGTACGGGTGTACCAAGAAAAAGAGCGGGGATCTTCCGGTAATACCGTGGTGAAGATAAAGCAACATGTGGGATAGAAATGGGCTGGGTGAGCCAAGAAGACTCGTCAGATAAGACCGGAGGTGAGTCGTGACAAGTAAAGTCTGGTGCTGAATTTGTGGGTATCTAAGAAATTGTCCTCTCTTTCGTCGGTAGCCGGGTGTTGCATCCATGGGGCTCCGGAGATCTGAACATTTTTCTAACTGTTTGTGGAATAGAATGGAATTTAAAGGAAACCTCATGTTTATGTCTTGATAACCGCGTGGTTTTTAGGATGGAGATGGAATTGGGAGTAGTTGGGGACATGGGATTACTATTTGGTTAGAATTTTTGTTTTGGTTGATTGCGGGTAAAGCGTAGTTTGAATTATTCTCACTATGGTTATTAACTGGATTTTGTTGGAAGGTTCAGCGTGGCTGGCCTGTTCTAATAATTATTGTAAGTCGGTTTGAAAATCAAATAAAACTCGGACTCTTGGTCCTCTCTCGAGGTGTCAGGAGTTGCAACTGGTAGTTATAATTTTCCAACACATGCTTAATTTTATATAGATCATGGTTTGGGTGAAGGAAGCAAGTTGCTCTACGTTTAATCCAAATGGGGATACAAATACGCACTAGATCTCCCAAAGAGAATTTTTAGTTATCTTAGAATTAAAATAGCCTTGACTGTACGGCTTAACTGTTGCGTATTCTTTGTATGGCATTTTTAGCCTTTTCAAATTCGTGTAGTGGTTTATTTAAATACGTTTTAATTTTAGGCCAGTAATAAATACAAGCCATTCTTGAGTAGGTCTTGTAAAACCCAACATGTCCACTGGATTATATCCCGCGAGAGGTTTTCTCCAGATTACAAGTGGTTTTGGGACGAATATTATATGACTACTACGTTTTGCATGAGTAAAATCTTGTTGGTAAAAAATGTTGGTTTAGATAAAACTGATTTAGTTTGTCGAGAGCTTATGTTAAGGATAAAAGGTTTCAAAATATAATTACAAATTTTCTGGATTTCTTGGTCCATGGATTGCATATCTCGTAAATCATTCTCAAACCTGTTTATTTCGTTGCTTTTAAACGGATGATGGGACACCCGCTTGTCTTGACTTTCCATTCCCTTTAGTGCATTGCAGAACCATCGCTTTTGGTGCAGCTGTTTCTGTTCTTTTAGTTTTAGGGGTCGTATATCTTGCGATTCTGGTAGTCTGATTTCCCTGTATGGTATCTCCGAAACAAAAATATATGCCGTTGTTGTTTTTAGCTTGTGAGCCACAGCGAGAGGGACACGGGATTTTTCTTATTGGTGCACTGCTTTGTTGTATATATTTCTTTACCATATGTAATTGGCTGGTGAATTTCTTATACTTTGAGGGATAGAAAAAGTGTTCTCTTCTGGAATGGTGTTAAGGGATTGTTCTTCCTTCAGACTTTGGTCAGTCTTCTTTTATTGTTTGAGGTGAGTGGAGTAGGGTATTCTGTGTGTTTGGTAACCTATACTGGTAACTAACTGAAGGTGTTGACTTGTTTGTTATGGTTGATCGAGTTCGCTCATAGAGAGTTGTAGATTGATTTTTGTATTCAACCGTTGCTTTCTTTCTTCTAAATTGCTTTTTATCCCCCTGTTTTTCCCTGTTGACTGTAAATTTGGAAATCCATCTATTTTTCCTCTATTAATGCAGGTGCTGCTATTTGAACATATTCCTGAGTGGTATCGAGAACTGGTTTCTGCCAAACGAAAGGGTCTATTTGAAAAGGGTCAAGATTAAAAAAGGTGTTTCCTTTTCAACAGGTAAGTCTTAATCTAGAGTAATAGTTAATAAGTCGGTGTCTAGGTGTGCTTTACCTGATTTGTAGAAAATGGCCAAGTCATGCTCTTGTAGTTCAAAAATACAACGAGAAATTCTACGGTTTTTGTAATTTGAGATAAAATAAGGTCAGATGGTCGCTTTTGATAGTGAATTTCCTCATGTACATATAGGATCTAAATTTGCCGACTGCAAATAATACGGCAGCTAGTTCTAGGTCAGCGACGGAGTAAATTTCCTCCGCTGGTATACAGCTTCGAGAGGCATAGGCTATGGGGTCTTCACGGGCCTGTAAAATGCAAGCTCCTAAACCAGAGATACTAGCATCCGTGTGAATAATACTACCTAGTTATCGATCGAAGTGTTTTAGTACACAACAGGTGCAGAGAATTTCCTTTAACTTATGAAAGGCTTTGGTGGCCTTTTCAGTACAATTGAAAGCGAATATCCTTTTAATTTTTTCTCAGTATCTTTGCCCCTACTTCCTTTCTATAAGTCTGAGATAGGAGCATCTATACGGGTAAAATCCTTTGTATATTTTCAGGTTCAGTGCACGACAGTAGTGTTAATTTTCAACTCCATTGCCCGAAACGTTTACATCGTAGTTATTGAAGCTTACCCAAAATCAGTACAGACAATGTGCAAAAATACGAGCCCTATCTTCTCTAATAATTAATAATTGCCACGTGGACTTAATATTGTGTTTAGTCAAATCAAGATCCATTTTGTGAAATTATTTACTGTGTGTAAAGAAATTTTGGTTATTTCAGTTTGGAATTAGTCAAGTCGTGCACTATTCTACTTTTACTCTCCAGCGACGATGTATACAATATATAGAGACCCACTTTGGGAAAATTATTGATAGAAAGAAAAGTATTTACTAAGAAATTAAAAGCTTTATGTTTCCTGGCAAAATAACAAGGTGAGATGATATAATTGGAGAAAATAGCACTCACTATAATGTAATTTTTATTAATTAAATCAACTACTTACTATCGACAGAAGTAGTACAGAAATAAATGGACTTATTTATTAAGACACCATTTGCTTTCGTATTAACCCATTTGACTGCAGAATAACTTGATCGATTGAATAAATTGTTAAGAATGTGAACCGTTTTTGGGAAATGTGACTGAATTGTCTTTAGCTGTGTAAAGCTATGTATGTACATGTGTACTATTTAAATGATCTATGTACGGACGCTTTTATGGGGTTAACGTATAACCCATATTGCAACGAAAGGACTCGTAGGTTGCAAAGTCTGTAGCTTGTTAATTATTTAGATGAAGATAGCCATTCGAACGCTTTGGTTATTCTCTCCACTGTGCCTCCGCACATTTTACTTAACTATTGCAAGTAAGCGCATATATACTCTACATATCAAAATGTATTTTAATTGTACTGTAAAAGTTGCTGCGTTGTCCTAAAATGAGATGGAACTGAAATTGGGAGATTTGCCAACTCAACTAATTTTAGGATAGGAAAATTATGTTTACCCATTTTTGTTTTCAAGTCGGGAAAGAAAAATATGTTGCTTCTATGCAGATTTTTGAAGGCCAACCAAAATTATAGCAGCCCCTACTTGCCCACTTAACCTGGACATGTGATGGACGCTTTATGCCATAAGCAGTTTTTTAACACTTGAAAAACTTCAACACCTTTACTGAGTAGCTATCAAAAAGTTGATGGTGGAATCGAAAATGATTTTGAATAATGTAAACACAATTGGTTTATCAATGTGATAAAATGTTCCAATTTTAACACTGAGGACTGGCATGGATTTGAGACGTTTCCGCATCAACTTCCGAGACAAGAATGCATTTTGGTTGGACTGCAGAATTTTAAAAGAATTGTAGTGAACTTCAGCCATGATGTCCAACCAAACTGTGAGAAAACATGTGCAACTGACTCCAATCACCCCCAATGTCAAGGCCATGATTCCAGGTAGTCGAATTGTACCATAAGTGCAAAATATAGCGAATAAAATCAATAATGATTTGCTTCCAATCATTGCCAAATAGTACAAATCCGCAGATTTGAGTAGAAGTACTTGAAATCCTCGATATATTTTGAAGACGCTTTCAGGTTCTCGGGCACACTTTTGCATTAATTTGCGGGATTTGTCACTGAAACGTTTAAAACAATTAATAAAATCAATTAATGAAAGTAACTCTCCGTTTACTGATAATTCCAGAAGGTATATTCAGAATAACCAGCTCAGAAACTGACTGAAGAACGAAGGGGTACTTTGCAGGGTATCTACCACTCTGCCAAAAAGCGGTAAATACAAAAAAAGTAATCAGCTAGTGAACGTAAGCAGTAAAAGCAGGCTACGCGAACAAAAGTGATCGGATTAGTGCAGCTTTTTATGCTTACCCCATTTCTCGAAGAATCACCACACTGCTAAATGCAAATGTTATCCAGGGAAATATCAACAGATACGCATTCACAATGTATGTGCACATGAAGAAGCTTTGAAACAGCATCGCTGCCACTCTCACCACGGGAGCTCTTGGATTTGCGAATATTGAAGAGAGAACTTCTGGGGAATGCGGCCGAATAAATGCAGACATCCCCACCAGGAACACATGCGAAATGAACGTATCATGCACAAATTTGAATAGTAGCTCGCAATTACGAATGAGTTTCGGTTTTTGAAAATTACGTTCCATATATTCCTCTACAAAAAAAATCCCATCAAATCTCTCCCATTAACTCTGCACAAAAGCATGACAGATTTTCTATCAATTACCTTCCAAATGCTGAACAAATCTTAGGAAATCCTTAGTGAATTTTGGTATTTGGTCCCCAGTCGTGACCAACACAATCTGAAATAAAGTTGGGAATGAATAATACACGACAACAAATTGCATGTAAATTTTCTTGGCAGTCGTTGCCTCAGCATCTGCATACGTTTGAATACATCTCGTTACAACAAACATGTAGTAGCTGAGTGTAAGAAGAACTTGGCATAGCCAAATACTCGTTCGAAAGGATGAGTCGGGGATTTTGCAAGGATATTCATTCTTTTCCCAAACAAACGGGTGACAGGCTACAACTTTTCCATAGCTGAAAGATTTTTTAATGAACGAAAGTAGCCGTTTAGTAATCAATACCATTTTTTTTATAAAAATGCGAATGTATTTTTTTTTTTAAATTTGCTCAGTCTCACTCGCTTGAAGAATATTTGAAGGGTTATGACTTGACGGGCAAAAGTACAAGTCGTATCTAGCTCTATTTTAACGCGCAAACTTCAGTTTGTCCCAATCCAGCTTCATCATCACGAAATCACTTTAAGTGTTGGAAAGTAATAATGACACCTATCACCCTGTACATAATCACTATCAGTGCAATAATTAACTTGTTTCAATAAAAAATAAAATGTTTTCACCGTTGTGTTACTATGCTGGTTGGCTTGGGTAGCCGCTTTTTTAATACGCGACAGGCTGATTATCCGGCAGTTATACTAATTTTCAACACCATTTTCGGAAGCGCTTACATCCTGTAGTTATTAAAACCAACATAAAAAGAATATAGATAATCGGCAGAGTACGAGCCTCGCATCTGCTCTAATTATTAATAATAATTGCCACGTGGACTTAATGATTGAAAATTGTTATTCGGCTAATGTATTGGTAAAAGTCATTGAAATAATATTGAACGATTTCGATATCGTATTCTAAGATAAAATGTGTTTCATCAAATAAAGACCAAGCTTGGAAGTTTTTTGCTGTGCAGTATATAGGGAAATTTAGCAGAAAATTTTGGTTGTTTCTGTTAAGAATTAGTCAACTCGTGCTATATTGTACTTTGATTCTTCAGCGACGATATGAATTTCATCAAATAGAGACCCACTTTGGGAAAATTATTAATAGAAAGAGACGTATTTACTAAGAAATTAAAAGCTTTGTGTTTCCCGGTAAAATAACAAGGTGAGATGATACAATAATTTGAGAAAAAGCACTCTAATGTAATTTTTATTAATTATATCAACTATTTGTACGACAGAATTAGCACAGAAATAAATGAACTCACGTATAAAACATAAAAAAATATAAAATATTACTTTCCATTTAAGCAAATTGCATTTGACTGTAGACTAACTTTTACGTCGAATGTAATAAAGGCATTTAAATGAAGTTGCAGAGTTTCTACGCCAGAGAACCTTAGAAGAGATGGAATGTAAATTTTGAGAATCGTAAACTGAAATTTAGGAGAACAGGAAAATTTTGACAGATTTTCCATATTAGTTTTCAGGTTGGGAAAGAAAAATATTTTAGAAAGTTCTATAGATTTTGGAAAAATTAAAAGGTCGCGTGGGGCCAAAGTCAAGGATACCGTTATTGCCAGTTCAATTATTAAGACGAGTTATAGAAATGACAACTCCCCAGCTCCCTGTACTTAATAGATGCAATTACCTCATTTTAATATTGCAAAAGGTATAATCACTTCTCCAGATCCCGAATTAATGTGTGGAATTGCTGCACACTAATTTAATGCAATCAACAGATAATGATTCTTTTTGGTGACAAAATGTGGAGCTTTTAACGCGACATAAAATAAATTATGTCTTCAACTAGGGCAAGCCTTGTGTCATGTTGGTTGGGAGAAAAAAATTTTTGTAGGGGTTATGGTATGTGCTAAGTTGTTTTTACAATGTTGGCAAAATCTGGAGTTTTTTGGTTGATCGGTCACCATTCTCACACCGTGGAGTTCTTACGGGAGATGGTATTTTTTGCCGTCAAATTTTTCCGCGTGGTAAGTTTTGAAATTCAAAACATTTGCTTTCCTGACATATTGGAATGGAATGTTGTATGACCATGCCGAAATGGAATTTTTCAGGTATAAAAATTGTCGTTGAGATGCCGACAAAATATTTTTTAAGGTTGAAAAAACCCACTTAAGGGGATATAACTTAAGGGGAAAATAATTGCAAATACGCTTGTAAAACTTAGTGAAGTATTATTTCACTGATACTGTGATCGTCGTGGAGCCAAATTTGTTTTTACAAAAACATTTAAAGATTTCTTTATGTGCTACGTATAATCCATGGTATTTCACCAATATTTGCATAAGTGATTATCATTAGTATCAATTCCTAAGAGGATTAATTTGGTCATGTATTTTGTGGGCTGAAAGTATGTTTGGAATTGACAATAATTTGTTCATTTTTATTATTCTTATTGATGTTTTAAAAATTGCCGGAAATAATTCAAGGAAACATTTTATATTTAGTATTCATATCATTTGCGACATTTTACTCAATGGTTCAAATCGGTTGGATATATCTATATACATTTTGAAGAAAGAATACAATATATTAATTTGTCAAAATCATTTATACAACAAAACCTCGCTAATCTAAAGCTTGAGAAATTGTAAATCATATTAAAATATTATGTCATACAGTATACTGAGTCAATGATGGCTACTCCCAATGGGGAGCAGTGAAAGTAAAGTTTCCAATATACTTAATTCGGGTCTAGAACCCACGAGATATGGTATGCATAGGGAACAAGAAAGTTCCCCATGCCTGGGTACCCATTACAGGTACTCTAAATGGTACGCCTCGGTGAGTTTATTTACTAAGTATCAGAAAATTAATGGTAGAATCAAAAATAATTTTGAATAAGGTAAATACAATGGGTTTATCGATGTAATAAAACGTTCCAATTTTAATTCTAAGCGCTGCCATGGATTTGATTCGTCTCCGCATCACCGTCCGAGACATGAACGTCAATTTGTTGGATTGCAAAATTTTCGTAGACTTGTAATGAAACTCGGCCATAATATTGAGCCAAATTGTGAGAAAGAAGGTGCAATTGATTCCAATCACCCCCAATGTCAGGGCCATGATTCCAGGGAGACGAATTGCTCCATAAGTGCAAAATACAGCAAATAAAATCAATAAAAACTTCCCTCCGATTGTTGTTACAGAGTACAAATCCGTGGATTGAAGTAGCAGTACTTGAAATCCTCGATATATTTTGAAGATGATTTCAGGTTCTCGGACAGAATTTCGTATTAATTTGTTTGATTTGGCTCTGAAATATTTATATCAATTTATATAAGAGTGCACTGAAAATTTTTACCTGAGTGCAACGTTTTTGTAATCACAGCTTATAATTATGATGCTTTCCGGCCACTCCTACTAAGGAGGAAACAGACGCTTGGCCAAAAATGGTTAGCAGGACAAAATTAACCAAGTGGTACAAGTGTGAAAAGTATCTAGTAGTCAACTAATAGTACAAATATTAGGAAAAAATTTGACTCAGGATCGGTGAGTTTATTTTATGCTTACCCCATTTCTCGAAGGACCACCAAACTGCCAAATGCAAATGTATTCCACACGAACACCAACAGATACCCATTGACAATGTATGATATCATGAAGTAGCCCTGAAAAGCCGTCCCAACTACCCTCGCAAGGGGCGACCGTGGATTCAGGAAAATTGACGACAGTGTCTCCGGGGAATGAGGTCGAATAAATGCGGAAATCGTCACCAGAAATGTATTACACATGAATGTATTATGCACAAATTTGAAGAGCAGTTCGCAATTCCGAATGAGTTTGGGCTTGGGAAATTCATTTTCCATATATTTCTCTAGAACCGTTTCATCAAACAAATACAAGTAATAATTACCTATTTCCTCCTACTAATAAGTATTCCGCTAGTAAAATTTAAAGAACGTCCCTGACAAATTAACAGAAATGCATGAAAAATATTTTCCATCCAATACCTTCCAAATGCTGAACAAATTTTAGAAAATTTGTTATGAAATTGGGTATTTCGTCCTCCGTCATTACTAACACAATCTGAAACAGAGTTGGGAGTGAGTAGTACACGAAAATGAATTGCATGTAAATTTTTCTGGCAGGCGTTGACGCAGTATCCAGAGACGTTTGAACGCATCTTGTTGCAACGAATATGTAGTAGATGAATGTAAGAAGAACTTGGCAATGCCAAATTTTCCTTCTTATGGACGAGCAACTTTTGCACGGGTATTCCGTCTTTTTCCATACAAATGGATGACAGCCTATAATTCCACCATATTTGATGGATTTTTTGATGAACGAAATCATTGGTTTTGTAATCAAAGCCATTTTGGATCAAATTTTTCATTCAATTTTGCAAATTCTTCTACAATTTTCAAAAAATAAAACAGTCAATACCACTTGATAATTTTTCAGAGATGTTAACTGTGAAAGGCCAGAAGCTCAAATTGCGTCTAACAAAGTTTCTACAGATACAGTCACACATCATTAGGTCCCATTAGTACTTCATTAAGGAGAAAAGCCCCAAATGTTGCAAAAGGAATAATAATTTTTCCTCCCCTTTGGTGGAAAAATATTGGAGTTCGGTAAATTGCTTTAAATCATGCAAACAATTAAAGCTTTTGCAACATTCTAGGAAAGCTACTCTAGAACCAGAGCTTCCGGCAGGTATTTGCTGTATTTTGCAAAACTGTTGGTCAACACGGGTATTCGGGTCACCTTGAGACATTTTTCTGGACTGTTTTTGCTCTTAAATGTTCCCGTGCTGTAACTAGGGGAATGCAACACACACATGGGAATGCAATGATACGTATGACAATTTCGAAAGGGAATTTCTTTTCATATTAAAATTTTTTAAAGAACATCATTTAGTAGGTTAATGTGATAGTACGATCTATGGTCCATGGGATTATGCTTCCATTTAGCCAATATTTTCAAACAGTAATTCACTCACCTAAACATTCCTTACGAGGTTCTAAGTGCTTAATACCCAAATACTCTAGAGAATCCTTCAGTAATAATATCAATATAAACGTATATAACAATACATTTATTGGGTTATGGGTGAAACCTCGGAACGTAAAAAACATACCAATTTGAATCATTTTTACTACTGTATTTACGTGGATTTGTAAGAAAGATTAGTTTTCAAGTTCAGTCAGAACCCTTCCTCATGCGAGCTAAAACGGGTTAGATTCAGTCGTTACTACTACGCAATAATAATAAGTATTATTCCTACTAATAGTAAAACTAAAGTTTAACTTTTTCTGAAAAACTCATTTGAAATTGCGTGTCGTTTTTGCGTAAATATTTTTGTATAATATTTTCACATCTGGAATTAATCGTTTCGGATGACTGCTGAAGTCCTGCTTTGATTTTCCAACTCAGGGAAAACTTGTAACCAAAGATGAGTATCCATAACTGGTAGGTACTATAACTGTGACACTATCGGATCCACCCCGTGAATTTATTTGCTGAGTATTAGAAAATTTATCGTAGAATCGAATATAATTTTGAACAATGTAAAAACAATGGGTTTATCAATGTAATAGACCGATCCAATTTTAATCCTAAGCACTGGCATGGATTTAAGACGTCTCCGCATGAACTTCCGAGACAGGAACGTCATTCGGTGGGTCTTCAAAATTTTCGAAGATTTGTAGTGAAATTCCGCCATGATGTTCAGCCAAACTGTGAGAAAGAAGGTGCAACTGACTCCAATCACCCCCATTGTCAAGGCCATGATTCCAGGAAGCCGAATCGCTCCGTATGTGCAAAATACGGCGAATAAAATCAATAATGTTTTTCCTCCACTTGTTGCAAGCGCGTACAAATCCGTAGATTCGAGTAGTAGTACTTGAAATTGTCGATATATTTTGAAGATTTTATCTGGTTCTCGAGCACACCTTCGCATTAATTGGCTGAATTTGTGGCTGAAATATAAAAAACGACTCATTCAATCAATTTAGTTCAACCATGTGGTGCTAGTGAGGCAGAAGAGATTAAATATGGCTAATTGTAAGTTGTGCAATATACTTCGAGTAATAAAAATAGTGACTCGGGTAGGTCATACTATAATTCTGATATAATAATATGCTCACCACATTTCACGAAGAATGACCAAACTGCTAAAAGCAAATGTCATCCAGACAAATATCAACAGATTGGCATTCACAATGTATGAGCACATGAAGTAGCCTTGAAACGTTGTCCCAACCACCCTCGCAAGGGGCGACCGTGGATTTGGGAAAACAGACGACAGTGTTTCCGGGGAATGAGGCCGAATAAATGCAGATATCGTCACGAGAAAGATATTGCAAATGAATGTGTCAAGCACAAATTTGAAGAGCAGTTCGCAATTTCGAATGAGCTTGGGTTTTGGAAAATCAGCCTCCATGTATTCCGCTAGAACAGTTTGACAACAAAATTCTCTTAGCAATATTCAGTTAGCAAACTGAATACAATACTACAACTATCTACACAGATTTATTTACATTAATTACCTTCCAAATACTGAATAAATCTTAGGAAATTTTTAATAAACTTTGGTATTTGATCCTCCGTCATGAAAAACACAATGTGATATAGAGTTGGGAGTGAATAGTACACGACAACGAACTGCATGTAAGTTTTCATGGCAGGCGTTGTTGCAGCATCCACATACGTTTGAATGCATCTCGCCAGAACGAAAATGTAGTAGCTGAATGTAAGAAGGGCTTGGCAATGCCAAATTCTCCTTCGAAAGGACGAGTTGCTTTTACACGGGTATTCCGTCTTTTTCCATGCAAATGGGTGACAGCCTATAATTCCGCCATATTTGAAGGATTTTTTAAGGTAACAAAGCAGTGGTTTTGTTATCAATAACATTTTTGCTAAAACATGTGATTATATGAATTTTTCCACGAACCTTTCCAAAGAATATGATCAGTGTCACTGGCTTAATTTTTAAAGGATTTTATCTGTTCTAAGACAGAAGTGCATATTAGGGGTTCACCTGAACCGTATATCGTAACTAAATTGCCCCAACCAAACTTCATTAGGTCCCATTAAAACTTGACAATGCATGAAAGCACCAAGTGTTTCAAATGGAATAATCGTATCTCCCATTAGATTATGTATGTACAATTGCTACCCATTAATTTGATATTATCATCACAAAAAAATAATCAATTTGGGTGACCAAATATTGAATTTTGGTAAAATGCTATAAATTGCGTCTAAAATAAGGTTTTTTGAATTCGAGATAACTGCGGAACAATTTCAAATTTTACTAAAAAAGCAAAAATTTCACAATTTTTATTAATTTTGTCGAATGCAGATTACGAGCTTTTACCCCTGTGGGGTTTTATTGGGGTGCAAGTACCTCTTTTACCTCCCCCGTTGATACGCTCCTAGAAGTGCGAATATCTATGCATGCCAACTCTCCCAATACATAACTTCAATAGATCCATTTATTGCGAAAGACATTTCAAAAGGAATAATCACACCTCACAATCCCTCAGTATTTTGTATAATAATTGCTACACCGCTATAATTTTGAGTTAATTGGACTATATAGTTTTATATCACCCGTTGAAGGTCTATTTTTCTTGTCAAGCTAACTTTCGGACATAAGCAGTGACAATCCTGAGGGCCTAAGTAGGACATATCCATATGAACACATTAAGTTTCGCTATATTCATTCAACAAATAAAAATAATTGGGGTTTTGGGTGACAAAATATCAAGCCTTGCGAAACATTATTTACTGAAACTGAAAGAAGGGGATAGTTCTTCAAACAGAGCTTCGTATAGACACAGACACAGTTAATACCTCAACCTCATATTTACGGGCTAGGTTTGGGTGGCCGCATTTTAATATTCCGAGAGGTTATCTGAATATTTCAATATTAAAGGATACCTGATCTATTTGCTCGACTACACGCTCGGGTCAAGTTGAGGTACTTGAAGGTAAGATATTTTTTTTAAATCAGGTATAGCCTTTTTTATCTCAAACCTGAAAAGATTTTTGGAAAATTGAACATGCAAGTTTGGGCATGGAACCCTCTCCAAAGTATATACATAGTGCAGTGTTTGTTAAAGGTGTTGCATAAATGGGTCAACTATACTATAATTAGTATGCTCATTGACGTTCTTGCAAAAATTGCAGGTGGAAGGCTTCACTACCAAAGGGGAAGCCGTGTTGGCAGTAGTTCTTTAATTTAGTGCATCGCATGGGTACAAAAACGCGGTACCCGTACCCGTACCCAAGCAAATCTTCGGGTATACTAAAAATCGGTACCTTTACCCGTACCCGAACCCGGTGTATCCGGGAAAATATTTCCAGTACCTGTACCGGCTGTACCCGATAATATTTCAAGGACAGTGAACCCGTACCCGAAATGTACCCGTACCCAAAATTTACCCAGAATATTGGCAGTACCCGTACATACCCGGGTACTCTAA
>JAQFXU010003265.1:0-16899 GCA_034693705.1 Spatulosminthurus flaviceps | reverse complement strand
CGTTCTACGTTTGTACAACATGTAATGTACATACAGGTTGACAATCACTTTCATCATCATCATCATCATCATCATCCCGACGATGAAGCTTTTAGTTAATAAGATAGGAAACACTAACTAGTAAATAATGCCGAAGCCTGGGTAAGCAGGCTTTTTTTCCTGTAGTTGTAAGTTGGAACAATTTGAAAACGCAGGAAAAATTCCTTTGTAAGAAAATAACTCGGGTGAAATCTAACTTGCACAGGAAAAATTTACTGCACTTGTTGTTATATTTTTTAGTTTTACAGGAAAATTTCCTGGTTGTGATTATTTACACCCTTTTACATGTTAATATCACCCTCGTCGGCGACGAGGGTACATGTTTACAACTGGTCATAACGTACTGTCAATTTAAGCAGCTCATTATGACGTCAGCGCAAACCTGAGGTTTTCTCCTCCTCTATTGGCACATTCAAAAAGCAATGAGTAAAAAGCCAAAAGACGAGGAGAAAAACGCGCTGACGTTATAATGAGATGAGTTCGCGAGCTGCTTAAAGTGAGTAGGCTTGATGAAGGTCAACTTATAACTATTATAAGCAAAGTTACCTCTGCATAGCCATCACCTGTGACAGGGTTGCAACCGTTTTCCCGTGCATTCGGCTTCCAATCATCCGGCAGTTTCGTGTTTGATCCTTTCCGTTCCACACGTCCTCCAACTGTCTTTAGTGTTTAGTAAAAAATAAAATGAATGCAAAAAATTTGTCCCTCAAACATACAGGGTTAGTAAGAAGTGTAGCTTCTTCACGTTCAAAATTGAAGGTCGGATTCGAACAAAAAATAAATTGAAGGAATCACAAAAGCCTTCAAAAACTAATATGATGTCGGAATAAGCATGATGTGCTTATTTATACTAGTGTTTATTTCCGTACTACTATTGGTACTAATCTGTGAGTCAAAGTCTAGGAATTATCCACAGCAAGTACGTCCGAGCAATGCTTCAGCATTTGAATGGACTTATTATTTGGTACTATAATTGTTCCCACCATAGAAGGAAGATGTATCTTCTCACGTTTTTAGGCAGAAATCTTTCGAGAAATATTTTAAATTAGTCAAATTAATAGTAAAATGGGAACGCTTACCTTGCTACCGTCTCCCCCTAGTTTCGCTGCACCGGAAGGGTCAGAATCTTGGAAAACTTTGTGATCTGACTGAGATGCCATATGCTGCCCAGATCGGTTGACAATAGATCCAACGCCGAATATGTCAGAAGACATGTGATAAACCTTTCCAGCTCGACGAGGAGAAATAGGAGGGTCTCCGAATATATTATTGTGCGTATTTCCGTTATGGTTCGCGAAAGACCTACCGGAACCTGCACTGGCAAATTCGTCTTGTTTTTCACTTGTAAACGGCCGATTATCAGCCTCAGAGAAGCTGCCTTCAGCTGGGTCACGCATGTCCACATCATGAACCCTGTCTATTTGGGCTGATGATTGAGGGTGATCAATATTTTCCATGATGAAGTACTTGAAATACAGTTAGAAACATGTTACCAAAATAGTGTTAATAAATACGTCACGTGCGGTTAGAATTTTCGAACAACGGTAATTAAAATATTAAAATATTGAGAATTCTATCATTAGATTCAGCCATATTGGTGAAATAATTGGAATACGGGGCTATTTGAGATTAGTTTATTTTATTTTATTAGAATTCTATCTACGTGACTAATAGCATAGCATATTGGGACCCTGAATAAAAATCAGCACAGATTCTGAAAGGAAATGTTTTCCGCTTCAAAATAGCACATTTACAATATGTTATGGTTATGAAGTTACAGCGATGGCAATTAAAACACCGCCATTTGACTAACCCAATGAGCCCCTTTGATATTGACATAGCCATAACCATGTGTGTGCTTTCAATATTTCATGTATAGATAAGATTTGTTTTCAACCAATTCAAATTTTATTCAACCAAAATGAGATACATCATTAAACACTGCTAATTTACCACTGCTACTCCACAATCTGCTCTTGTTCATTTTAAAGCCAAACGTTTTCAGTTCTAAATACTTCTAAAACTGATCAAGTCCACATTTCTTAAAACTTCGTGTATAACACGATATAAATTGGCACGTGAAGATGTAGGATTTCCGTAAATTAGGCTAACATAAAAACCGTAATACCTACATAATGAAAGAAATAGTTTTTATGGTTCCTGTAAAAAATTAAGTGGACTGTGGACTTATTCCAAATTCCCGTTTGATTCTACGAGCCTAATATGTAATGAGAGTTACCTCATATAAATAGGGCATGTTTTGGTAACCTCAAACACTCAAACGCATGGCCGAATTCTTTACCTACTCAATTTGGGAAATACCTATTGGTAAAAGTAGTGAAGTCTAATAATAATAATAATAATAATAATAATTGGTTTATTGTCAAAAGGTGCATACACAACTCACACGCCAAATTCGTGAGAAAACACAAAGAACATGAGAGCTGAAGATAGCTGACAAGAATAATTAACTAATAAGTATACAGTGTTTGGGGTGATGATCTCATGCGATCAATCTCTAAATAATAATTATTAGATTAGCAATTTTATTAAATTACGACACAGAAGAACTATTTCGAGTTGGTATGAGATCATTATATCTTATTTTAGCTACATCATAGAGTGCGTTTAGTACATCAATTTCTGATTTCCCTGGTTTGTTAATGTGTTGTATCGAAGAATATTTATTCTCAACAGAAGAATGATCTAGAATAGTGGGATATTATTTTTCCTGCACTTCTCGAAGTATTATTTAAAATAGAAAATAAAATTTGTGGACTTACTTTCAATGTAAAGTATAAGTTTTCCTTCTTGCTTATTCCACTGCGTCTCTTGACTACTGACTTCTAGGCACGAGTTGATCGAAGAACAAATAAAAAACTTTTCCTTTCCTGCTTTTCGTTTAGCTTATCCTCTATTTTGATTGATCAATATAATTTCAAACCAGGGTAGGGGAAGGGTGAATTCCTAAGTGACATTGATATTATCAGGCGGTAACAAAATAAATGCTATAAAATTATGCTATGTAGCTTATTTTCCCAGTCTTCCATTTAGTTTACGGGATGCCCCAATCGGGCGAAAGTGAAAATGCTCCGAGTTCGTCTCCTCCAAAAATTCAACTATGTAATTCAAAATTTATTTTGAGTCCCCATTTCGGCCATCTTGTTTTAGTCATAACCTTCCATCCGCCATCCACCTTATCCGCTGCTCCGCCGATTAGAGATCATTTCCGCCTCATGCACCGATTTGGGAGCATTTCCGTAGATTAGGGCATCCCTCAAATTAACTGGAAGGCCGGGAAAACATGCTATTAGATAGATATTTGCCAAAGTAGGTGTACAATTTGGTCTTGCGTAGCGTTTGAGGGTACCAAAAGACGCCCTATGAAGTACTCATTGCATAAGAACAATCAGTTTGAATTTTCGCACCATAATTTCGAAGTAACGCACGCCGCTTCTGCGCTCGCGCTACATATGCCGCCCCACGCCTCACAGGGGGTGTTGTAGATAACGCTGAATGAACAAGATGATTCAGCTTAACAAAGTAAACTGTGGTCTTTCGTTTATTCATCTAATGAATGGAGTCCACAATCAGGAGAGTTGTACTTAATTAATTGATTAATTCATTAAATATTACTAGCCACCCCACCAGCCACAGTGTGGCTGGAAAGTCAGGCGGCATATAGCAAAAACTTCAGCGGTGTTTTCAATTGTTGCTTATGCGCACAATTGAGAGCATTGAACGAACCAAGACTCGGCCAATTTAAATGCTTTTTCTTTTAAATTGATATTTCATTTTACACGAATAAACGAATGCCGAATGACCCCCGTATACTTTTTGTAGCTGAATCCAAAACATAATGGTCATTCAGCGCTATCTACCATGCCCCCAGAGGGATGTAAAGCGGTATGTTTATTGCATGCAAAGAAGTGGCGCGCGCCACTTCTGCATTCGCGCCTAAATTCAAACTGATTGTACATATTCATAAGTACGTCATTGGGAATCTTTTGTTACCCTCAAACACTCATACCCGTTGCCGAATTCTATACCTACTCAATTTGGCAAATACCTGCTCTAAAAGAAAGTGACGTCTAAAGTATTATATCTAATTATACATGTATATTCTCAAAAGAAGAATGATCTAGCATAATGGGGTATTATTTTTGCTGCAATTCTCGATCGAATTATTATTTACAATAGAATAAAATATTTTTGGACTTACATTCAATGAAAAGTATAAGTTTTCCTTCTTGCTTATTCCACTTCTTCCTGACTACTGACTTCTATGCATGCGTTGATCGGAGAACAAACAAAAGATGTTTCCTTTCCTGCTTTTCGTTTAGCTTATCGTCTATTTTGATTGATCAATACAATAATTACAAACCAGGGTAGAGGAAGGGTGAATTCCTAAGTGACATTGACATTACCACCTTATACATGCAGTTAGGAAATGCAGGATGCACAATCAATGTGGGGGAAAGTGGAATCAACATTTTCATTATTATTCCAGCTTAGATTCGCATCGAGGTTATGAATAAAAAATACAAACAAAAAATAATTTTTTAAAATGGCGATTACTTCTGTAACCTGTGCAACCTTCCATTTCTGAGATAACTTCTACAGAGATATCTCGTGCTGATATTGAGAAATTAAGATATCTGCGAACACTTCAACAACAGTGGAACTCGCTTTCTATGTGAATATGATCACGACTGCGATTTTAGTAACAAGCTGCTAAACGATTGTCACATTTGTCACTAAGTTTGGGTTGGGGCTCTTTGAATTTCGAAACCAGCTAACAAAATGTATATGCGAAGTAATACTTCATGTGATTCACATTTGTATTATTCGTTCATTCAATAGTGTTGGATGCCGAAAACGAGGTAGAGTAAGACACCGCGGACGTTCCATCGATCCAACCTGCCCAAGCAGCTCACAGAGTAGCTCAGATCTTTCCAGTCCAAATGAATCTTGTTATAGCTTTGTTCGTCGAGCGCTGCAGGTAATTGTCTTGTTGAGTTATAGGATGTACTTTGTAGGTATGCAAATTGCAAACACGTGTAGATAGTTAAATGCACGGAAACGTAATTTTTTTGAAATATTCACAATGCAGTATAGCAAAAGCTGCAGTAGAAAGCTAGCAATGTAAGTAAATTTCTTTTAGTGATAATGTTGACCCTAGAGCGTCTGATTTTTTAATGCAGAAATTGGCGGGGACTAAAAGGAATCGAGGCGGTAGAAGGCCTTGGTTTCTACAAGGTCTTGACATACCCCAGCAGGAAGGAAACGATCCGTTGGTTTCAATGGAAGACGATGTTGGAGGCCTGGACTTTGGGAATATGAATAATGACGTTGACCATTTTATGCCAATAGAATTACGGCAGCTGGAATCTACGGAATTTGCGGAATTACTCCAGATTCAAGATGAATGCAAGAAAAATAAACCGCGAGGAATGATTTTCTCGAACGTACTTTACCCTCGCCGGTGGGTAAAATAAATCTTTAAAATTTTTTCTAACTTGGTCTCTTTTTTATCTGCTTAAAATATTTTACTTGGATATAAACGGTGCGAGGACATATATGGATCGTACAAAGTTGTTAACAGTACTGTATGCGAATTTGTTCTAGAAGACGAACTTTGGAAACCACTGGAGAAACGCAATCAAGTACTAGTCCAATAGGGTCACAGCCGAAGTCAAAAAGTTTAAGTGACTTGTTTGGCTTGCTTCCTGTTGGCATGCTGAGGTCAACGAAAAAATCATCCGATGACTTGCGTAAAGGAAAGAGTAGTGCTGGAAAAATGAAACAGTTTGTGCGTTCGTATTCTAGTCTTTCTGGGATTTTCTCCCCAAGTGATGAGATTGAATTTCCTGACTGCGTTCGCCACAAAGCCGTACAAACGGAAAGTTTAGAATCCATTGATTTAAACTCTAGCAGTGTCATTGATTCCGTTAGTACAAGCAATACCTTAACACCTTTCCAAAATGAATCCTGCAGTCCACCTGAAGAACCAGAGAAAATACCAAAGAAACTTCGACCAACTTTAGTAAAGCAAAAGCACTCTATTTGTTCTTCCACAGCTCCACACAATACTTCACTGGATATTTCCAGTGAAAATGAGAACGAGTCACCTGAAGTCTTAAGCAGTCTTGTTAATGAATCCGAGCATGGCGAAGATCTGTCAATACCATGGAGAGAAATAAAGGAATCTGTGAAGGATTTGCCAGAATTTAAACAACCAACTGTGAGCTCAAGAGGCCATCCTAGCTCAGGCCCTCGGGCGGCTCTTGCAGGCTCATCATTTTGGAAACAAACCTCACTAAATGAGGAACTCATTTTTTCCGAAAGGCTGAAGGAAAAGGAAAGGTTGAAACAAAATATACAGAAACAATGCTCTCTCAATGAAGAATTAATCTACAAGCAGAGAGAAAACACACGTTGGGATCAAATGAAAGAAGCATTTTTAAACTCCTCAAATGTGAAATGCCTTCAGTTACTAAAGCATGGAATAAGTAGTCGTTTTCGTGGGGGTGACCCAAATGGCAATACGGTGGTTAACAGCACTACTGGCTCGATATCATCCATTCCAAGACAACAGCACCAAACATCATCGTTGAGAAACGGATTGGTTCGAATGCTGCAGAATTGGAAACAAGGTGAGGAGACACCTGCATCCAGTACGAGCGAAAATGGAGCATCCGTTGCTAGTGCAAGGAGAGGCTCTAAAGAAGGCACCTCACGAAGAGGTATATTTCCTCCGTTTTTCTTGAGGCGTAGTTCAGTTGGCTCTCTTAATGTCAGTAAAATTGGGAAGGACTTGAATGACCCTAGTGGTGCTTCGCAAATAATTTCTCCACCACCGTATTTAAAACGACGTCCCTCAGATAATGAACTCTTGCATGACGGCATGGGTATTAATGGAAATAGCAACAAGCTAATTCCAGGAGTACGCCACGTCCGTAAATTATCAAGAGAAGAAGGATCTGATAGTTCGAAGGACTCCAGTTTTCAAAGTGATACAAGCGTAGATTCAGAGGACAGCTTTGCCTCAGTCATTTTCATTCCGAAAACGTCCTCGATGGACAATGCCATCGTAAGTGGGGAACCTTTGTGTTTCAATAGTGAGACACGAGCCAATAGTACAGATTCAGATCGCTCCCCGAAATCTCCTGCTTCTAGATTGTCTCCGCCAAGTCACAATGTGCCCAAAAGTCCCTCCCCACTTGCGTCTGAAATATTGAGGAAGCGTAGTCCGGAAGTAAGTCCTACAAGAATGAACGTTTATGGCAATTCATCCTTGTTAGAATCCTTCAAATTTGTATTTGATGAGTCAGCAACAGTTGCTACTACAAGCATTAGTAGTAGCGATTGCACTAAAACTTTTAAAGAAGAATTGGGAACAACACTTGCCTCCGTGACGGAGGAAGAGTCACAGACACCCGTTGAAGAGAAGCCCAAAGTTTTGAAAAAAGAAAGATGTGAGAAAATCGAAGTATTGAGGAAGCCTGCTGTTTTTCCAGAACAGAGATGTCACATAACGCGCCAGCTGGTGCGTCGCAGTCTGCCAAAAGCTTTAGCAGTTGAATTATACAACCCTGAAACAGACGATGCCGATACTTCAGACACATCTTCCTCTTCGCCTAATTCTGTTAGCAGCGTTGTAAGTGTTGTTAATGATGATGGATGGAATATCGCAAGTGTACAATCCGAAGCCCCCAAGTTTGATGACAACGTTCCAGTAATTCAACCAGTGACAGTGACGGAAGAAGATTCAAATGATAAAGTTGAATCAAAAGTACCCACACCTGACCTGCAGAGATCCACATCGTTAGAAAGCAAAGATGCTGCAGATCAAAGTGGAACAGGTAGCGAGACACCCGTTGCTATAAAGTCAGACATACCCGTAGCAGAACCGCAGGTGAAAGCTGAAGAAAGGAGAAAGCTATCCACTGCAGGTTTACTTGAAGCTGCCGTGCATGTAGTATCTTCCCTAGAAAATCTTGTCACACAATCCAGTCCCAAGGCAAGGAGGAAATTCACGCTGGCGAGACTGGGAAGCACGTCCGAATGGCTGTCATCTTTGCCAACTGACATGACTTCTCAAAGTTCATCTTCTAAAAGGCAGGCTGCAGAAAGAAGGTCTGGAGGTGAAAAGATACGAATGGGTGAGGTAAAAAAGTTACAACCAAAGGGTCCAGATGCAAAATGGCCCGCCAGTATTATTGATGAATCGCCACCTCAAACGGCTAAGTTAGCTGATGAGGGCGCTAGTAGTTCACAGTTAAGTGCAGGAGAATCCACTGACACCCATCCTGCAAACGAATTGGTTGCAAAACTAGGAGAAGAATTGGATGAAAAAGATTCTCTTTATGATTCAATGGAAAATTTAACAAATAATCCCTCAGTTGATTCCAGTGTGCGTATGTCGTCGACGTGTTCCTGCTCCATTCGAGGGGGTGACTCTTTCGATTCCTGGACATCCGCTAAGTCTTCCTTGACAAATTCCTCGTCAACCCATCATAAAACTTCATTTCCTTCATTGATTCCACTTCAGGCTCAGTCTAGTAAACCCGCATCCTTAAGTAATATGGGAGGATCCGGAAGAATTAGAGGACCAGTTTCATGCAAATCGTCTGCCGTAGGGGAAGACACAGAAGATTCAACTGCCCTTACGTATCATCGGTATTATCATGTCTTTCGAGAAGGAGAACTGGACAAGCTAATAGAAAAATATGTCCAGAATTTGCATATAATATCGTCATACTACGATCATGCTAATTGGTGCATTATAGCAGAAAAAGTCCAGGTGTGGACTATTTGAACCTGGTTACCCCGCTGACAGAATGTGAATTTTTCAAATATTTTACCTGTGTTTTGAGTTAAAATTTATTAATAATTCTAGTTAAATCTAGTAAATTTGCAGCATATCGTTGGGTATTTAAATCTCTGATTCAAATCATCACTTCCATGTTTTTGAAGTACATAAATATTACTTTATTTATTGTTGCAATTTTTGGATCGATTACTTCACCTTAAGATTTACTTGCTAGAGAACGTTTTCTTGAAGGGAGCCGGAATTCTCATCCAGGAAAGTTTTCGTCCAATGGTTTCATCCAAAAATAAGTCGTCCAAGAAATTTTTTGTCCAAATATATTATTTTGTCTTAAATTTTTTCATCCAAAAATGATTTCGTCCAACATTTTTTTTTCCAAAAATAATTCATCCAAAAATTGTTTAGTCCAAAAATTTCTTCGTCTAAAATTTTTTCATCCAGAAATGTTTTCACACATTTTTTTTCAACCAACAATCATTTCGTTCAAAATGCTTTACAATGTCAACCACAATTACACCATACAAAAACAGTTTAATCAAATGTAAAATCGTATATTTTAAATTATTTTAATGCATAATTTTAGGAAATAAAATATTTTTAAATAAAATAAAATCTAAATTTCTAAGAATTCCCTAAATATAAGACTCAC
This sequence comes from Spatulosminthurus flaviceps, assembly GCA_034693705.1. Lineage (NCBI taxonomy): Eukaryota > Metazoa > Arthropoda > Collembola > Symphypleona > Sminthuridae > Spatulosminthurus > Spatulosminthurus flaviceps. The sequence continues at coordinate 7,378 of JAQFXU010003265.1, read as the reverse complement.
GGGATATTTCTATCTAACTGGAAATATTTTCGGGGAAATAATCTACATATCATGATAGTAGATGTGTTGATTATATCCCCGAGAATATGTCCATTTTTGCAAACTTGCATTTTTACAACTTAAGTGTTTGTAGCTGGTTTTTCATAAATAGTTGTTCAGCCTAGATTTACTGAGATCGAGAGTTTCGTAGCTACATTAAATAGAGTTAGCTATGTAAACAATTAGATTTGACGTAATCTATGATTTCATTAAATGAGTTGAACTACATATCGTCGCTGGAGAAGCAAAGGTGAATAATGCACGAATTTCCTAATTCCAAATTGAAATAACCACCTCCATATTTGATGCAAATTGAAATAACCACCATCATATTAGGGAAAATTTCCTTAAGAAAGCACATAGATTTAAGTGCAAAAATGAAATAACCACCCCGATATCTTTGATTGCTTTGTAATTTTGCTATGCGATTTTTGGAAAAATAATCTCATGTGCTTTCTTAAGGGAATTTTCCTTAATATAATCGTGGTTATTTCAATTTGCATCAAATATGGAGGTGGTTACTTCAATTTGGAACTAGGCAATTCGTGCGTTATTCACCTTTGCTTCTCCAGCGACGATATAGCAGTAATTTTTCCAATTTTTTGGACAAGTTTTTGTCTGGATGAATAAATATTGGACATAATTGTTCTTTGACGAAACTTTTGCTGGTTGAAAATATTTTGGATGAAAAATTTTTGGATGAAAATGTTTATGGACGAAAAACAATTGGACGACTCCGTTTTTGGATGAAACTTTTCTGGACGAAACTCTTGGACGAAAGTGCTCCAGGACGAACGACCCTATACTCTTTCTTGAAATAACACACTTTCGTCCAGTGCTTCAATTTAATCCATTCCACTTAATTTTTTTTTGTACACGCTGCCGTAAAAAGCGTTATTTAACACGTGATTCGATTATAGCAGAAAATGAACGCTCCTACAAGATACGTTGTGAGTTTGTGAGGTTGTGAAAGGATGTATAACCAATAACCATTCATCTTGGAATTTTGTAGCTACTTTTTGCACTTTAAGCTAAAATCTTCAGATGTCCAACTTCCCCCAATTGACGGTCAAAACACTAGTGCATAGTGGTAAAAATCTGTAAAATTGATTCTATCAGAATTTTTGTATTATTATTTTACATTACTTCCACAGGCTTTAACAGTAAAACCCTAACCATGAGGGATACTCACAATAACAATGAGGAGAGAACGAAACAAGATGGATTGCAAGCAGTATTTGAGTAATTTTAGGGCAGAACGAGAAGAGCACAAAATAATCAAATTACAGCAGTACTCATGTGTGAGAGTTTGTTACATTGTTTAAATTATCGTTATAGCTTGTACAGCAAATAGTTTTTTCGTATACTCTTCGTTTTATTTAGCTCTGGAAGGCGTGTAAATAATAAATTTTACAGCGTAGTGAAATTAACATCTTATATATAACTTCTTCCAAAAACCGTCGGTGACCAAAGCGCAAAGCACAGTCAAATGTAACCGGATTTTCATGGTCTGATTTTTGTATTTCTCTATAATCTATACTTTTACGCAAAATTACTCAATCTTTGGACAGGGATTTTGTGCTATCCAGAGTATCCTGAGTCAAAGGATTAGTTAGTACTAGTACCTACTTGTACGGACGATGTATTAGATTGGATGATATTGTAGCTAATCATTCTTTAATTCCAAGCATCCATTTTAAAACATATGAAAATAAGTCAATCTATTAATTTAGTCATTACATAACTTGCAGTCTGTAATTCACGCACATATTGGAATTATACATAAGATGACAAATATATGCTTGTGTAGTAGTCATTAAAAATAGATACGAATATAATATATGTACTTAAACTTTTGAACAGTTTCCAATACCATTACTATAAATACCTATTTACATACAAAAGTATAAGTACATTGATTTTTAGTTCTGGTTTGCATACAAGCAGGTGTCGAAAATACTTTCTCTGGTTACATTTCATTGACCGGGAAGCGAACGGAGTAATGTGTGTTAAATAGATATCGGTATACTGCATAAAATTGTGCATAAATAGTTTTAATGACTGAGTTCAGAATTAAATAATTTGTACGTGGTGGTACTGGTACATACCTTTGCAGCCATTATTGTGTTTTAAATAGGGACATAAAATACGATTCCCCCCATTGATCGATAACTATTTCTGGTGCTATTCTTGCAAGAAGGTGTAGTAGATTGATATTTAATTTAAATCATGTGATCATAATTAGTATTATACACAGAAAACAATTAAAGGGGTGTAGACAGTAGAATTCCTGACAATGCTCAGTATATGCAATCCTTCTTGTAACAATAAAAATAATGATACATACTTACTCTTTAATATTTGTAATACCTAATATGTAATATCTAAAAACCTTAATCAATAACATTTAGGTGGATAATAAAGGTCAATATATAGTTTTTTAGATATTCCTGAAAATACCGATTTGATCAGAATCAATATTGCATAGGACAACTATATATGGTCAGTTGATTCACAAATGGATTCAAAACCTATTATATCTATACAAACGTAATTATTAAAAAATTAGCATTATTACTAAGCTTTAGTCATTAGACTATATATACAATAAGAAGTAAATTTACCTAAGTAAATTTTATAATAAAAATTACTCAGTAATTTTTATTACTGACTGTAAGTACTGTAAAATATGTGGAACGCATATGTTAAAAATTATTATACTTATTATAATCTAATCTGTACCAAAAGTGCGACACATTCTATTTATTGAGGTACAAGTGATAATTCATATTTCGTGGATTTTAAACCGTGCTTATCTATTTATGTAAATGTGTTTATGTAATTATGGCTATTTGTCCCATAAACGTTTCTGGATTTCGGACACAATTTTTTTATTACTAAAACTTACGATGTACTTTGTTGACCAGGAACTCATTCAGGTGAGTTTGAACGTTGTGCATTCATCTTAATTATTATGTAATTGTTTATAGGTCAAGAAGTTGTTATAATCTTTCCGGAAAGCTCGATACGAGTTGATTTGATACACATAACAATGCTATTATGAGATTCACACTGGTGTACATTACTAACAGGTGTGCTCATACCTTTAAATGAAATTGAAAGAGAAAGTCACTGACGTTGTTGAATCAAGACTTCAATTTTAGTTGAACTAAGTTTCTTTAGTATTCCGTGCATGTTAGTCTTTTGGATTCAAGAGTTACAATTGCTGTATTAGTGCAGCTACTGCACATATGTATTTAAGTAGTTGCCAAATTATTGATACTTCAAAAACACAAATACCATATGTACATTTTATGCATACAGACGCTCGGTATGCATATTCCTTATTTTTCCTCGTGAGTTCTGTACAACACACCTGGAAAATAATATGAACTTGTTAAACCACTCGAACGTTTGCATCCCCTTTACGTGAGTATTTTTAAATAACATAAATTTATTGTCTCTTCGCATTCGCACACTTTGTAATAATCTATTTAAGTTGATCAATTTCGAATGTCGACTTTTATTGATCAAAATAATATGCGCACTGCACATTCAAGTAATTTAGTGAAATTGTATAAACCTTATCGTGATATCTATGCAGTTTTACGGCCAACTCTGTAACCCCAGTATACTTTTATAATGCTATTCTGTACATGTCGACTGTCGTTTCTTTAATTTCTCTTACAGTTTTTTCATGGTGGTGCTGAAATATGCGATACCAAACATTTTATGGATAAATAAACCGAAGTGTTGTAAACTTATATGCATTCCATTCTTTATCTAATGGGATAAATTGTTTCAAGGCAAGGGTCGAAAGTCGAAAACCGAGCGGTTACTGCGGCATTCATACGGAAAATACTTCAATGTGACTAAAACATGCTGCGCATAGATTGAGTACTTACATATGTATGTACATACAACAAGTGCAGTAAGTAATTACTTTAAAACTTATCATGGCAGGGGTCGTTATATCATGGAATACCCGAATCAAGCTGGGTCTAGGAATTATTATGTATCACAATATAATACAGAGTGAAACCTCCACTGTGGTTTTTACTTAGCGCAGTTCAAGTACTTCATATCAATGTCCAAGGAAGTAGTGCAAAATAAAATGGATAACACCTTTAACACCCTGAGGATCATTCTGGGTTGACTCGCCGTTACATACATATTCTTCACACCCAAAATAGCAATACGCGCACTTTCAAAAACGTTTCATAAACCATTAGCTGTCTCCTGTCTCATAATAATGTAAAAAAATGCATATTATTCAGCTCATGCTTCCAGACATTTCATGCATTTTTATTTAAAAAAATTAAATTGTAAACTATAGAAATAGAACAATGCAGACATATTATTATTACCAAAGTTACTCCGTTTCCCTTGAAGTCATTCCATACAATGATTACATCCGCTACCATTGTCTTCGGCTCTTTCAGTCATTGATTCCTGTTTTTAATCAGTGTGTGTACATTATACTTTACTTGTCGCACGTGATAATATTTGGCATGCCGAATAATCTGACACAACTATTCACTTATTTCTAATTGCATTTAACTTACTTCGGACGTCACAGTTTGTATAAACAAGTGTTAGCATAATTATTGGCCATGTATTGACCCACCTATTCCACCGCATTCCATGTATTGGTATTTGGTAGTTTGGTAGTGGTATTTATTTATTACAGCCCCTGTAGGCTTTCGCCCATGGCCCAATACATTCCACGTATTGACCCATCTAGGTAGAAAACACTCAAAACTTTTCAAAAAATAAATAAATTCCACCAAAAATCCAAGGTGGGAGAACTCGAGGCAAAGCAAAGTTTGAGCACGGAAGTTGCATCCTTCAAGCAGTGAAGCAGTATATAGAAAAATCCTACGCGTAGGGCATACTAATTCTGTTAATACACCTTAAATTACTAGAGAACTGAACAAATTAGACACTAGTGAATGGTAAAAATTAGACAAGCGTTTTATGAAAATCGCTTGCAATATTCAGTTACTATGTAAACACTGGTGGTTCGAACCTTGCTATGAAGTTATCACTTTCCATGCTATTCTGGTATTGTAATTAAACCCCAGTTAAATAATTAATTATGGTCAATAAGTACGAAGACTCTCAACCTTTTTAATGCTGATTTCCACAAAAACTTACGTAGATATAAGTTGCAGGTGTCGACAAAATAATCTGTTTTGTTGAGACAAACCTGAAGTGTGTGGTGGAAAATGTTTAAGGATACATATATGGCTATGGAGACGTTGTAGAGTGATTAATTGCAAAATCGTTGGACTTAAAAGATTCAAGTTATCCTAACATCCTCATTGAAAAATTTCTATTGGGATATAATTCGACATAAATAAAAATAGTACACCTATTTTCAGTGGCTGTCCAGAGTCTGAAAGTAATTCCGCATTCCGCCAACAGCATTCTATTAAATAATTAACAGTACGGGTTTAAGTGAGAGTGAGACAATGGCGGATGGCGAAGAGATTTTCTCACTAACATGTGTCATTACGGTTGCATTGATTTGATTTGGGTGTAGTGCCAACATAATGTAAACAGATTACTTGTTACTAAAATAAATGCCTCAGACGGCAACAACACATGAATTGCATCGTTCTTGTACGTACTCAACGTGCTAGCCGTTTAGATGGCTTCACGTTTATCGGGATTGATGGCAACGGGAATATTGCTGGTGGAGTTAACAACGGAGTTTTGGATCAAAATATCTTGTATGTATGTGTTTATTGGTCGATATCTGGTATCATATCAGTATTGACATAATGGCCTCAATTTATGAAAGCCACTATATACAGGCCATTATTGTCTTTATTGGCGAAAGTGACAAATTCCTGTACATAGAAGCTTACACTTATTTATGCTCTGCTTCAATTTGGACACTAGAGCCATTATAGGATGCCACTTATTGTTATTTACCACTATACTACCCCCGAACGTTCACTTGAAGGAAGTTCCGTGCACCCTATCTATAGAGGCCTACGTGGATCTTCCACCTGTAATTGTACGCTGTCAGCGGTTGTGTAAGTGAATACATTTACCAGCTTGGATCCTCGTCCTGCAAAGTGTGGAGGGAAGCATTTGCTTCGGCTAACTAAGGTGCTGTTTTTCAATTTTCATACACAATTTTTCGTGGAGTTAGGATAGTAAAATGATATGTTATTTACCTGGCACTGATGCAAACGACTGTCCAGAAATATGGGAAGGTTAAATCGGTGGATTCATTACCCCCTGTTAAGTAACAGCATTAACACTAACGTAAAATTATAATTAACATATTTTTTTGTTTCCAGAAAGGTAATGACTGCAGCTCGTGAATTAAAGCTAAATAAATTTCCCATGAGTTTAACTAACATGGGTTACGATTTGCTTTCCTTACTCAATACTTCTTGTATAATTTTTTCTGCAATTACTATTTACAATATGCATGTATTGACATACTATTAAGAATGAACGCATTTGTGTTAAATATTAGACCTGTCAAGGAGAACGGTACATCAAATTAGCGAACTTTTCGTAAAATTATTTTAGCTTTTGGTACAAATTACGGGGTTTCTTCGTATTTGGACGGCACTATGCTATGCCGGCAGCACTTAATTTGATTTACTTAAACTAGAAAAATGATTTAGAAATGCAGAAATTTATTCAATTTGGCCGTTGTAAACCCTGAGTAAGTAATACCGGTGCGTGGCAGGGGCTGAGCTACGGTTTTGAAACAGGGGGGGGACAAACCAATTTTGGAACCCGAAGAATTTGCTAACAAAATGGCGGTCTAAACATGGCGCCAAAAAGTGGCTGTCAAAATGGTGGCAAAAATGACAGCCAAAATGGCGGCCAAAGAAAATGTGTGGTAAATTTGTGGTAAAACAAAATGTCTAAAGAAACAAAAGCGTAATAGCACGTTCCAAAATTGTAAAAAAGTTCGAAAAACTAATTTCAGTGGCAAAGCCTTTTGTTTCTCTGGCACACTGTGGCTACATATAGGTAAATGTATATTCCGAGTGCTGTAACCCTACTACTTTCCTGAAAACCCGATAAATGATTTATAAAGAATGAGTTCAACTACCTCAATATGTATGTTTATCACGTCCGAGAAAAATCGAAAATATGTACAACAATCATCATAGGTCATCGATGCCATTCGAACATAGTGTCTCCAAAATTTTAACTTAATCGTGAAAAAAGGGATTAATTTAAATAATTTAGACCATATATGGCAGTGGTGACAGTAAACCATATAAGAGCCGGGCAAAATCGCAGAAACAAGAGGTTTTTGCGCGAGCGACCGAAATTTCTAGTAAATAAATCGTTGTATTTT
>JAQFXU010003264.1:0-16901 GCA_034693705.1 Spatulosminthurus flaviceps | reverse complement strand
AATACATGGTTGTACCCCTCTGGGGTCTGAGTGGGGGGTACATGTACCCCCTGTACCCCCCGTTGTTAAGCGCCTGGTCACCAATCTGCCATAACTAATTAACACCAGACCAAACAAACTCCTCAGTTTACAAAAACTACACATTCGATTCGAACATTGCTAAACTGGTGCAATATACCCACGTCATCAAACTCTTCAAAGAAAAACCCTGCAAAAAATCACCACATGACAGTTTAACTCCCAAAACCAATCAAATCTACAACCCAAAAAACTCACAATTATTTACACATACCAAAGTTTCTAATTGCAAAAAATTATGAATTTCCCAATAAAGCTTTCATTTCATCTTTATCCTCTCTCTCAATGTCAAACGAATCATAAAATCAATAATAACAACATTACAAATTAATTACAACAATTCCATTACACCTGACTTATACTATATTTACCGCGCATCAAACTGTTTCACTTATTTATTACCCGCTCAAATTAATTTTTCTCTAAGGGTAATAATAGAAGAGTCAATTTCCATAAAAATTACATTAAATAATTTCGAAATATACTCCACATGCCATGAAAAAGTATCAACAAAAATAATTGCACACTCAACAATCAACCAGCCCAATCTGTCCAACTCTTTAATTAAAAACATCTCAATCCACTCACTTGCCGCGGCATAATGCAGATCCACAAAACGGCATGGTTCCAAAATTTCCTGAATAAATTTCACAACGTCCAACCAATTTATCCAAAATATAAATTCTTCGCCTCAAAAAAGCTGGGTTCGAATCTAGAAAACAAATTAAGAGTAAAGGGATTGCAAAGTAGCCAATTACAGCAATGCTATTTAAACAGTAGTTAATTACAATAATTAGTTGCAGAATTTAAGAATGAAGCCGGTTCAAAACTAGCAATTCATACAGTGACAAGACAATTTATTGTCGTAAAGTACACTTTCCTGCAGCAATGACGATATATACAGTGGAAAAACGTGGAATACTTACGCAGTTTTCCACATTGCTTCACCATCATCATCTTTTTCCTTTGATTATATTATTATGAAGAAACGTTTAAATCACATGACTCCGTGAACGTTCCCAAGTTTGCGGACAGATGGGCATTTGCACTGGTCATCACGACAATAACAACACCTCAGAGGAAATATACATCAAATGCCGCCTTTAAAAATTATGTAGGTACGCTGACGTTGTTGAGACAACAACAACAATTGCTGCAAGAATAACAGAAAAAAATTGGCTGGGATGGAGAAAGAGAGAGAGAGACAAGAGGAAGCACCTAACTTAACATCTCATGTGCATAGCTACGAAAGCTGGATGCACAGGTACATAATTATTGCAGGCTACTCTTACCTCTTGCCTCTAATAAAAAAAACTAGCTAAAATTCCCTGTGCGTTGAATCTACAACTGTATAGAAACGTTCAACGAAACCTATTAAGTCTATACAAATGTATGGCCGTACTTATATAGTTGTATTTACCTTGCTCGCCTGTTTGAATCATGCAGCTGAATTTAATATTTAACACAGAGAGGTATTTTTTTAACATCTGAAATATTTGAATGCATGAGGGTATGTACATGAACTGAGTGTAGATGTAAAGGAGGTGATGGGAAAAGAAAAATCTGGTTTTGTGTGTGAATCGGCTATTTTTTTCCACGCTTTGTTTTGCCACTTGCCAAGAATATAAACCTATAGATAGGAGACAATAAAAGTGGCTTCTGCAAATAATAATAATAATAATTCTTGGCTTGTGAATGAGCAGCTGAGATCTTCTCGATTCCTTTCATTCGCTCAGCACATTGTTGTGTTATGAGGACTCTCTTTCTGTGATCACCAAGACGGACGAGGTTCCCCTAGAAAAGTCAAGAAAAATAAATTTAGGTTGGATGTAATAAGTATATATATATATTATTCATAATAATAAAGTTTAGTTTATACGAAGATTTATTACATCCTCATGCTCATACCGTAAAGACAGGCAGGCTGACGGAGAGGAAAAAGACAGAGTGACGAGACAGGGAGATAGACGGGAAGAAATGTGTGCGTGGAGTATATTTTCATAATATAAAGGATGCATACCAATGAGTATGTAGAAAATGTTGAAAAAAAATTAAAGCAGGGGAGGATTTTAGCTCAAAGTATACACAAAAGCTACATAGTAGTAAAATCGTATGAGATAAACCTGCTATGGAAAAAGAGTGAAGAGCGCAAACATATTGCAGGGAGAGAGAGATGAGAAACGAAATGAAAATAATACCATGCGAATCTAACACAGCACTTCAGTTTAACCTTGGCATTGAATTCCGTGTTATTATGTATATACATAGTCGGTTGTAGCATAGATAATGAAGGTATATCTAAATACATGGATGTGTATAGAATATTTTCCAAGAAATATTTTCCTATATAGCAGCCTTTAATGTTCCTATACATATTTAGAATGGAATACATGTGTGGTAAAATATAACATAAGGACAATGGGTAATTTAGCTCAGATGTGCACAGTCCATCATATTATCGCACACCATGGAGAGAGTATACGCTTGACAATTATAAATATTCTATCAGTCATACATTAATTTAGTTGATACATGCAGTAGGCGCTGAGAATAATAAAGGCGAATACATATACATAGGTAGCTTTCTAGGTAGTGGTAAAAGTATCTATAGGTGTGTGTGCAAAAACTCAATACGCTTCCACAATAAAATTCCATAAAGTTGTAGTAGTAACTCATATCGTGAATATAGGATTACACAGAGAAAACTCCTCGAACTCTTTTTATCCAAGTATATATATATAGTTAACTAAGAACGGCGATGACTGGATGCTCTCATGCATTGCTGGAGTCGTAAAAACAGTGCTAAAACTAGTGCAAAAAAAATCACGAAGCTGCACCATCATCATCCTTCGTAAATATGTATACTTTATCTCTGTATAAGTATATAGAAATGTACTCCTGCAAAAGGATTATATTATGAGTTGTTGTGCACAGGGAGAAATTAAAATGAGCATTAAATGCTCCAACACCAACTCAAACTTCTTCGGTCCTTCTACTGGAACTTTTTAACGTACATTTTCTTTACACACACATCTATCTCTTATGCACCCTATGGCTGTCATTTTAAAAGTACATGAATGCCTCCACTCACCATAAAAAGTCATGCGTTCATACATGGAAGAATTAAAAACAGATTTAAGAGAGAAGGCATAAAACATAAAATCTAAGTATAAATAACGAAATAAAAAAAATCTAGCTCTCGCATATTTGCTCACCCAAGCTCTCATTTAATAATCCAGAGTTTAACGAATAGTCCAAGGAACTTTTCTCCCACAAACTCAATCTCCCTTTTCTCAAGACCTAATCTACCTCAACCAAACTACTTACATATAGGTAAAAATATATATTCCACGGCTTTGAATAAAGTAATACAAGTTTAAAAACTCCAGTCCGTAGTAAGTATAGTCAGTCGCCGGTACACTTAACGCGACAAAATCTAAGTAAGTCAAAGTGGCAATAATACTAACTTAAATATAAAAATATATATCACAAGCATATAATAGCTCTTTTTGTCCCTATCCAGCCAGCCACACAACATCATATCACATTTCCCCACACACACACACACATTTCTACAAAATATACATATCCACCACCAACAAAGCTCCCACTGTTGTTACTATATCACTATTTCCAAAAGTCTTGAAGGTGTATGGAATTTTAAAGAGAAATAAATCATTCTCAGAAGAAAAAAAACTCCACATACTCAAGTTCCACTCCAAAAGGCAACTGAATGAAAACAACGTATCTAAATCTTAAATTTAAACCCTCATTTAAATATACATATATACGTGGTATATTTCTTCCTAGCTTCAAAAGTCTCTCTCTGTAACCACGTTATAAGCCAAAATTACTACATCCCGTCCCCGTCCATATACCAAAACTCTCGCAATCCAATCCTTCCTGCCAAAATAGCGTTCCAAACTTATTAAAATTCCTTGCTTCCAATTCAATTCGAAAACTCATTCATTCCATTGATATTCCATCTAATCGTGTAATTCCTTACCCCTTTTCTTGACACTTCGCCCGCAAAATACCCATCTCTCAAAGATCGGTCCAAAGCAAAGCCAACCAAAGAAAAACTATACAAGAGATCCTTCCGTAAGATATGTTAGGATTTTACAACGCTCTTACACAACAACACGAGAAATGTATCAAGAAAGACACCTCTTCAATCAAATATAGTAAGTCATATACTTTCAAACCCAACAACAAGCTCCACATCTACTCCCTATAACTCCCATACCCAAACTATATAGAGAATACATAGACAAGGTAGCTGCAAAAATGCAAATAAAATTCACCCGTCTCATATCCAACATAACAACTCTCTCCCTAACAATTTCATTCCTATCCAGGAAACTCACCAGATGAAGTTCCCTCACAAATTCCTCCTCTAAAAATTTTCCAACACAATAATTCCAAATTCCCCAAAAATATACAAAATTTTCGCCATACAATAATAAGACAGACAAAATAATTCACTTTTCATAATCCTATATCAACTATTTCCTTTCCGTTCTTTGTATATAATAGTAACGTGTATCAGTCACGGCTCGACTCCTCTCGCCGAACACTTCAAGGTCCTTTTTCTGAAATGGATGCGCAAAAAATCTTCAAGGGTATCTCCAAGAGAGCTCTACATAACACTCCATAGAATTTCAGATTTTCTAACTCCAGTAATATAATTCATTTTATTTTTCCGTCTTTAATATTAAAAGTCCCTTCAACTTATAACAAGAAATAAGTTTTCCTGGATAAAATGAAGAAATTGTTTTTTTACTATCTCAACATACCCACCCCCATTGCAAAGCTGTAATAAAGTATATTGGGATAACGTTTTTAGTGTAGAAGTAAAAAGCCTTAAATTCTGTCCGCTCCAACATAGTAACAATCTGCAATGGATTGTTTATGCTGGAGGTAGCATTAAGTTGGTACAGGCTGAGAACTTTAGTGTTGAGTACCATTGAATATATTGTACGAGTACCATTGGCGTAGACCCTTATGTATACAACGTATGTCTATAGGATTTAGGTCTGTTAGAAGAGGGCGACATTTATATTGGGAGAGACGGAGTGAGAACGAGAGAAAGAAGGAGAGAGACGAAGCCGAATCCATTGTACACGTACTTAGATATAGGCAGTGTTATAGGCTATGCGTGTGTGTATGTTTAAAGCATAAGGTTTTTGGATAGACGAAAAAAAGTGTAGGTTTTGTCCGCCTTGAAAATTCAAAGGTTCCCTCCAATGACATAAGAGTGACGTGATTCGGGTTGATGGCCGAGTGTTGTGCTCTTGAAGTGAATCCTCGAATGTTGTTAAAAACTTGGCTCTTGACTGACTTGACTGACTAAATAGTGAAAAATCCGTGTTTTTACGAAAGAAACTAATCAATTATTGGGAATTTCAATTGAGGAGATTTCCGTCTACGCAGAAATGTACATGATTTTTTCCAAACACAAAAGTGTCCTTGTTTGATAATACGTTACACGACGACTGTACTTACTCGAAAAACCTGTGAAGTTACAAAAGCTCTTTAAAGTTTTTTCTTCTCTCCCTCATCTCAACATCATCATCATCATCATCTTCATCATCATCATCATCTCCTGAAGTATATTTATCAGGATTCAATTACATTATAGATGTGTGCGTAAGGGATAAGGATCGGTTTTTTCAAATCGACTGAAAATTATTGTTGCCGTGAAGGACTATGTATAAGCTGTGTAAATATACAGCACGGACCAAATAAGTTTTTAATTGAGACAAAAATTATTATATTGGTCTATTGGTGTCTCCTTTGCAGACACAGTGACACAGAGTTCTGATATATTGGTCCAGGATTTTTAGTGGAAGAATTGTAGTTGGATATTGTGTGTGGTGAATTTATTGGTGTTGTGGTGATAGTTTTTATTGTGGATAGTATATATTTAAGGCCTTTTGGAATATCTATATTTTTTGACGGGTGTATCAATAGGAGATACGTGGTTGAAGTGTTTTTGGTGGAGGGAAGAATTATTCCGCCACTGAAAAAAAAACTACTTGATATAATCCGATCCGAAATAGCTTGTATATATTTATGAACTAGATATTTTTTGAAATTGATTTTTGTGGATTTGTCTCTTTTGGGAGCTTCCTTTGTATCCTTGCTATATATACGTATTGAGAAAGCAAGAAGGGGGAATCAGTTTGATGTGAATTGAGTTCCAAATGAAGTTCTTGGTCAGGTTGGACTCGGCATTATTTTTACTTATGGGATGTAGAACTCTGAATACATCATGTCCACATTGACAACGACGAAGAAACGTAGAAAAACGGAGACGAAACCTCAGTCCCAGATGTGAGTTGATGAGCTATAAGTTGACAAATGTAGATGATTTTGAAGTTGTTGAGAGATGAAAGGATTGTATTTTAATTGAATTTTGTATGTTGATTACAGAATGGGTTGCAGAAATAAATGTTTGAATGAGAAACGTCGGAGAGAGCAAGAAAACATCTATATAGAGGAGTTAGCAGAATTGATCTCCGCTTCAATTGCAGATATGAGTGCATTATCTGTGAAGCCAGACAAATGTGCGATTCTCCAAGAAACTGTGAATCAGATTAGGAGAATTAAAGCTGCTGAAGAGGCCGTCCAACAGGGAGAGGTAATGTGATTATGAGAAAATCATGAACATTTAATCCACCAATATTTTGAATTGGTGGATACATGAAATGAGCCGGAACATTAAGTTGAACAGATTTAAAGTCGTTGTGGTTCTCTTTTTATTCTTTTAGGTATCCAGTTCAACGACAATCCTCGCCAATGAAATACTTTGTCCTTTAGTATTAGAAGCTTTGGATGGTTTCCTATTCGTAGTGAATACTGAAGGCAAAGTTGAGTTCGTGTCTGAGAATGTCCAATCATTTATAAATTTTCAACAATCAGATTTACTCAGTCAATCAATCTACAATATAATTCACGTTGGTGATCATGCTCGGTTTTCATCATCACTTCTGCCAATGTCAATCGGTAAGTTGGACGAAGCGCTAGTAGTGGTAATCTTATTTGAGGTGAAGACATGTAGAAAGGCAAGGAATCAGTGACTCTGCAGCATACATGTCCCAGTCCCATATGCTTGACATGTCGCCTGAATACACCTGCCTCCAGGCTGTAAAAGTATTCTGGAGTTCACAAGTTTTGAGTACATGAGAGACCAATGCAGTTTAAGCAATGAATCATAGTTTGGAATTATATGACACAGTCTCACGGAATACATACTGTCTGAAACTGATTCAAGCTTACGATAACCCATATCAGGATTCACTGCCGTGGGTTTGACTTGGCAGTCGAAATATAGTGCTTTGAATCTGCGTTAATTCAGGATTTAGGAGGATTTTTAGCGAAGTGGTTATTTTTTACAGAAGTAATACAATTTGAAGTTTTAAAAAATTGCGAATCAAAATTAATATGCCTTTGGCTCCGTGTTAGGTTGGACCAGTGGCGAAGCGAAAACTCAGCGTTCGTTCAATATTCGTGTCATGGTTAAATCTTCAAGTGGAAATGACGAATCATCTGGACTGTATGAAAACATGCAAATCTCAGCCATTCTTATGCCCCATCCAGACTCAGAGGAAAATTGCTTAGTCTGTATCGCTAGACGACTCCCTCCTAATGAAAGACCGCCTGGTGCTCCAGTTGAACAATTTACGACTAAGCTACTTACTCATGGTCAGATGATTGGACTGGACACTTCCGGTTTATCACCAAATTACGCTCAACATTTGTCCAAGGTGAGAGTTTAATGCATCACAGATTTTTGGGAGTTCTTATAGCTCCTAAGAGATGTGCTTGGCTTGCTTTAGGTTAGGTTCAGGAATTATTTGACCAAATTCCGGTTTTAGAAAGATCTAGGGACTGAATGAATTCCGTGGTAAACTGTGGCCTGGCGATCTAATACCCATGCTTCTCTAAACCTTTCATAATTGCAGGACTTGGTGGGAACACTCCTTCAAGAACTTTGTCATCGTTCGGATTTGCAGAAACTAGACGCGCATCTGAAAGAGACATTAAGCCAAGGGAGCTCAACTTCCAGCCTCTACAAAATCCGCATGGGACCTGACAAATTCGTCCATGTCCAGACTAAATCGAAATTTTTTGCCTTCAATCCTAATACAGAACCAGATTTTATAATGGCGACGCATACGATCATCCAGTGAGTTTTATTGTTATTTTATCATAAACGATCGCGCCCTATTATTGATGGGGAATCCCTCAGGATGAAAAAGGTGGGCAATTATTTCCTATCACGTTGAAACTCAAAGTACACATTTTCATTTTTCAGCAATGACACTGACGATGATGAAAAGCCTCAGGCGTCAAATGCTATTATGGACACCAAATCTCCTAACTCTGATAATAATAACAACTCAAATAACAATGGAGATGACTCGTCCGATCAAGTTCCGAGTCAACAACAACTGCAACCTCAGGCGCAGCAAACTCAGTCTCAACCGTCCTTTCCCACTTTGTCACTGAATTCGGATTACGACTTCTCCGGTCTTGATTTTTGGCCAGACTTGGATTCGTCCCCAAGTACCCACAATCATCAGCAACAAGTTCACCAGTCCCCAATCGTGGGGAGTCCAGCCCAGCCTAGTTTGGCAGCTACTTGGGGGGTTCAGGGTTCAGGGTCGCCATCACCGTTGTACCATGTGTCTCCTCACTACTCACAACAAACATTTCCTTTTTCACCTCAAGTTGTCAAAGAAGAAGTAGAAAGTGACGGCGGTGGAAGTGCCAGTGGGAGTGGTGGCGATCGACTTCGCAATCTTCTGACCAATTCTCCCCAGCTCCCTGGTGCCCTACCTCAACAAAACCCGAGACCGGGACAGGACAACAAAATTCTTAAAGGTAATGTGGGCCAAAATTTGTGTGTTTCGAAAAGCGAGTGGTGAGAGGCTCTAAGGGCATAGTTTAGTTTTATTCATTGTTTTGTAGGACTGTTAAACGCTGAAGACGAAAATACAGAAGGATCGAATACCATGCTTCTGAAACTTTTGAATGACAAGCCAGAAAGGTCTGAGTCTCAAAAAGGCACAGAACTTCTTCATCAGCTGTTGAATAACAACCACGATGAGGACTCCACACCGAGACCTGTAAAGAGACCCTTTGAGTCTGAAGAGCCCCTTAGACCCGGAACTAGTAGAAATGCCCCCGGTGATTTGTGTAGAAAGAATCCTAGACTTCATTCCTTACTTCAAAATAAGCCCGAACAGCCCACAAAAATTCCTGCTGTGAGTTACATATTCACTATTTATAGTTGTCATCTCGTTGACGTCGATGATTGCAGTTTATTTAGTGAGAAACGTTGTGATGTAATGACTTTTTGTGATTCAGATACCTTCCTCTGTCCTGATGAGTGTGCCGAACGAAAAATTGATGAAAACAATAAAGGACAATCACCCGTGGTCCCGCCCGCGTCAACCACAACCCTCGGCTTCCCAGAGTATGTCATCGCCGAATATATCGTCGAATATATTAGATCATTTGCTCAACCAGCGACAGAATCCTGGGGATGTTCAGCGAAGGCAGCCACAAAACTCTCCCCTCCCTATCCAGCAGCACTTGCAGCCTCCTACATCGACTACCTCTGCAGGTGATGAAATGATCGACCTCGACAAATTTCTTCTGGATCAAGTCCTAGATCAAGTCATCGATATTGTACCTGAGCCTCATTTCAAAGGTAAATTTTCTTGTCTCTTGTTTTTTCCCTGATTTATTAAAAAAGAAGACAGAGCAACTTTCGTGCAATTATCTTTAGCGTAAACATAATTTAATTAGTCTTCTATTACTTAGTGCATTTAGTATATCCTCTTTTGATGTCAAAAGCAACTTTTGTGAAAGATTTGTTTATGTTGTCTTGGAGTCATAAAAATCTTGTACAAGTGCGATTTTATTTTACAAGCTATTGAACCACACTGAGTGGTTCTGTCATCTTAAAATTATTTACGCTGCTATGTAGCTATTCACTTATGCGTCGGCAACATGCGCGTAATGCAGGGAGCTTTAGTCGGAGAAGCGAATCTGGATGACCTTGAAAGATTTTTTTTTCAATATCACGCTAAAACAACTACTCATGGAGTGTCTCACAATAAGTATTGTCTTTATCACGAATTTAAATTATGCAATGTTGTAGCTGTTCTTGTTTTTCATTATAATTCAGATTTCTAGTAATATTAGTAGAAATATTATTAAATCGCTAAACCAGTTTTAGGAATACTGTTGCAGTTACCGTTCATTCTTTAATCTTGTGTCGGTTGTATAGTTCCAGTGGAACATGCAGCTGATGTGTAAATGATAGTAGAAGTATAGACAAAACCGTTTAGATAAGGAGCATCACTACCTTACTTACGAATGAAATGAATACGTAAGGTAATGTAATGCTAGACTATTGACTGATCCTGGAGCTCACCTCACCAATTACAAGCAATTAGGACAACGCCAGTTAAATCATAATTTAACTTGTTTAAATATTTCAGATGACGAACGTATCACGTCTGTAGTCGACGAAACTAACCCCCCGCCCTCGAATGAAGATGCTATGATAAATGCAATTCAAAAAGAATTGATGCAGTATGAAAATGCCGTCCAGTCTTTTAGAACGTCACCTCCCTCTCCTCAGCAGCAACAGCAACCCCAACAAGTTATGATTCCTAGAGGTCTCCTCCAAAATGTCCAAGGAACAAATGGACAACAAATGAGCCATTTCTCCCCTCCATTATACATTCAGAGAACCACGACAACAACTACCACAATGGCAAGATTAAGGGCACCCCCTAATACTATTGCGCCTGGGTCTGGGTCATCCATGACTCCCCAGCAGTTCAGTCTTCAACAACAACAGATCTTGCAAAAGAAACAACAGATTTTACGACTTCAACAGCAGCATGTATGATTTTTCATTAATCTTGATCATTCATATTTAATTAGTCAATAAATGCACTCTTCAGTGCTGGGCTCGGAGGCAGTTAATGAAATAAGTACGGAATAAGCATGGAAAGTGGTGGCGAACGACAATCGTTCGGAAATTTTGGTTGTCTATTATCTATTAGTTTGAAAGTATCCAGCGCTGTAATGGCAACAAGTAATTCAGTGTTGCAAAAATAATTAAAATGATAAGCCGCTGAAATAGTGAGATTAAATTTACTCAGGTTTTTGTAATTAACCCTAGTCCTATTATATATTTTTACCTTTTTTTCCAGCATTAAAAATCTTAATTAAGTCTCAACGTTTTTAGTAGTAGTTACAAAAGAAAGGCTTTGAACATTTTGGTGTTGTGTTGTTTAGAAGCCAAGTGATAATAAGGGTGTTTATAATTTGTAGGAAATTACATAATGTTAGAGCCTAATGTCTATATTTTCACCATTTATCTTTAACAAATGTTCTAATTCGAACCAGTAAGTATGAAAAATTAGGGGACCCAATATGTTACCTTTACACAATAAACTCTTTAGAAAATCAGTGTAAAGAATTTCAAATATTCTTTACCCTATTTGTGTAATTCCAAAAGTGAAACAACAGCCGTTGTCGTGCAGTTTGAGCGTATATGTATTTGCTGCCACACGTTTGTTTTCTGTGCTCTGAATTTCGGAACTTGATTTTCCTTTAATGTTTGATGTGATGAGGTGTTTTTTATACAAACTGACGTTAAACTGCAAGTTGAGGACTTAATCGATGGCTGAAAAGTAGTCACATAAAGCAGTTGAAATTGCAAAAACAATAATGTTGCACCAGGAAGTAGTTATCGCAGTAAATATTTTCCTCCATCGTGATTCTTTTAGGTGCGGCCTAAAGGTAAACTTCTCCTAATTTTTTATGTTTCATAACAGCAGCAACAAATGATGCTCCAACAACAACAGCAACAACAACATCAGCAGCAGCAACAGCAGCAGCAACAACAACAACAACAACAACAGCAACAGCAACAACAAATGGTCCAGCCATTAACGGGTCAACAATTAGCAAATCAACAGTTGGGGGCTCACCAGGTGGGTGGTCAGCCCATACCGGGTCAGCAGTTAGCAAGTCAGCAAATAGCCGGTCAACAAATCGCAGGTCAACAGCTTCAGATTGGCCAGATGAACCGGCAATCTCTATCCCTAGATTCCCTGTTAAACAATCCTAATGCTCCTCCACCCAACGTTACCCTTCAAGTAAGGCAACTTTTTATTAATCGAAATTTCTAGTATTGAAGTATATTCCATACGTATATTTAAAATTTAATTTGCAGAGAGACGGAATGAGTCCTGTAGGGCAAATGGTTATGAGACCAGGAACTCAGTACTCGCCTATGAGGGTTGCTCCCCATCAAGCGCAGCAACCAATAGGGGTAAATCGATGGACTGCGGCTCAGCAACAGCAACAACAGCAGTCTAGAATGAGTGTTCAGGAACTCAATCCCATGCTCAACAGACAGCTCTCTGTAAGTTTCCATGTCTTTCGCTATTAATAGATTTCTTGTCAATGATTTGCAAATAATCATATTTACTGCGCTTTATGTCTGGATTTTGAAATCATATTTATTTTAAATTAATACGATGAACACTAGTCTTATGTCAGTAAGGAAAAGTAACATCTGCGTAAAGTATTGAACTACATAATTAGTTGTTAAATGCAATAGGATTCGTGGTTGTTCATGTCCAAGTGTACTGCTTGGATCTGTTCACTTATCTTAATCACATTTTATTACGGTTGTAGGGAGGTCATACCGGAGTTGTAGGTCGTCCTCCGGCACCTCCTCAAGCTCAGTTTCAACAGCAGCAACAGCAACAGCAAACACAACAAGTTCCGCAACGCTCTTTTGACGAATTCGGAAGTTACAATCAGCAAGTGAGACAACAAAGACCTCCGCAACAAGGTAATTTCCAATAGCTTTACACATGCGAACGAAAATAACATTGTCACTGTGCGGTAAAAAGAAAAAAATCTCTATATCAAAATCATTACAGAAAGTAAGTCATGTAAAGAAGATTTATCATTGATATAATTAATTGACGCAAGGTGTGTCACTCACCTCCTTTCAAATCTTTTTTAAAATGCTCACTTTTAGTTAAACATTTCTCCAGTAATTTAACGGTAGTATAAAGAAATCTTTTTTTAAAATACTGTATTGATCTTTACTCAAGCAGTTGGAGTTGGCAGGAAAAGTGCTCTTATTATTTCAATCTTTTATTTGTAGTAGAGGTGGTGGTTGTATGTTACTTCGGTTGTATTTTGGTGTGCAAGAAGCACCCAGGTTAATGTATTTCGTAAATATAATTAAATTTTTTTTTTACAAAGTCCTCCTATCAGGATCATCAGACTATGTACGACAAGAATTAAGTGCAATGGTAAGAGCAAGAAGAGAAGGATCTGATCGTGCGCTTGTTGGTGGTGGTGGTGGTGTTACTAATAGTGTTGGAGGAAATGGAACAGGTGTACCTGATCTTGAAGCTCTTATTGGCTTTCCATTTGAGGGTAAGGAGGAATTTTGATGAAAACAAAAGGAAAACAAAAAATATATAACTACATAGTGTATATTTACGTTATAAATTAGACTTAAAGTATACATCGCTTTTTATGTAATTGTATAAAACGTCGTCGCTCTTTTTGTTAAATGTGTATTTTTTCCTCCGCCTGTTTCTGCTCTTTCTGTCTCTGTTTTACAATACTAAAGACAACAATTATGTCTCTTTAATTACTATTTCGACATTTTCTCCCTTTATTACTATTGTTGATTTTCTTGTTGTTGGAAGCACTGCACATAATATATTTTGAAATGCTAAGTAATGATTTATTATTGCCCTTGTTTTTAGTTACTTATAATGTTACAATTATCATCCGCTTTTCAAATTTAACTTTGGGACTAAACTGTTGTATTCACATTTTTTGTAGCAGATCTGTAAAATGATAATACTACCTACTTTATTTTGTAAATCTTTGCTTGTCAGATCAAGAATTTTTCAGTCCTTGTAAATTGCTATGCTTCGATCTATAAAGAATCCATTCTCTTCTTCTCACGAGGAATTCATCTGATGCTCTTACTGAGTTTTTATTTTTCCAGAAAAACTGGAAATATTTTAAACTTAGTTTTTGTTGTTATTTTTACGGTGATAATCAATTAATTATTATTGACAACGAATTATTTTTATGGACCCCCTATGTATTTTCAATGCAGAGCTTCCATCATATACATATTACTTATATAACTATGTAACAAAATATGTGTCAGCGCCATTTAAATATTGTCATTGCTCGTGACAAAAAGTGTTCTTTACATCCGTTAATATTACATGTGTTTAAAATCCGTTAACCTTTGGGCTTCTAATTTTGTTTTACTGTTGTGTGTAGCAATTATTATGAATAATTGCTACTGTGTACACGTGTGAGTAAACTTACTTCTGGAAAAATATGACTTGTTCATATATAACGGTGATCAATTTTGGGTCAATATTTGGATTTGCGTTTGAAAAATTCTCACTAATCTGTTATTATTGTATGTATTTAACATCATGAAAATTGTCTTTTCGGAAAGCACATCGTTGTTGCTTCTTGCTATTTTTATTATAATGGTAATATCTCTGTCTACTGTGTATGTATCTATGTAAGCATATATTCGTGAAATATATAAATTCGAAGCTATTTTGGATTATTGAATTCTGTTGTAATGTACGTATTATAATATTTTATTATAGTTTAAAAATATCAGAGCAACTTGTACTATTTTGAAATGGAAAAGATGAAAGTTTCTACTGCTACTACTTCTACTTCTGCATGAGGTCGCAGATTTACATAGTTTACATATGTTCGCCACTCAGATGAAATGAATTCAAAAATTACTTCAGAAGCTACTCTGTCTCAGTCACTCAAGTCTCAGAAATAAATATCCGAAAGAATATGTAACTACTTCTGCAACCACTTCTACTACTACTATTACTACTACTACCGTTATTGTTGCTTCTACTAATTTGAACCAAACATACTAAAACTTGTACTTTAGACATTTAAAAGCAGAGAACCACAGTGACATGGAAGGGAAACGATGTTGTTTATTGGTTAAAATAAACATATATTCTAGAATATATTCTGCACAAGTAAATATAAATCGTGAACCTATAATATACGTGTATAACAAAAAGGCAGAGGAAAATGAATGAATCATTTTGTTTCCACTTTTACGGATTTATTATTATAATATAAAAACTTGAAGGAAGGAAAAACAGTTTGTTGTTACAGGAAGTAAAAAAAATTAGAACGCATTTTGAAAAATACACATAAAATTATATATATACCTACAGTACATAAAGATACAACAGAGAACAAAGAAAAAAGCATACTACGTGATGGATGCCTTAAGAAGACTGTGCAATCCAAAAATATATAAATTGTAATAATATAAAATCTTGTTTCAGTTTTTCTTTTTGGTTCTCTTTTTTCGTTTTTTTTCGTTGTTTTTTCGAGTCGTACACATAATTAATTAAATGTATATAATCGTACGTGAAATTAACATAAATTTTAGGGAAGAATATATATATATATTTTAAATGATGCAAGATTGTATACATAAAACTGTAACCTTTTTTTAAAAAATACTTTAAAAAATTAATATAGGTGCTTTATTACGTTATATTATGTTATTATATTCGCGGAATAATTATGATTATTGTTGTTGTTTCAATATACGGTGTACATTTTATGAGGTTAGTACACGATTATTAATAGTCGCTATAATTTAAATTCCTCATTTGTTAAAAAAACTGATGAAGAATACGGGAACTTGATTGTATAAAAATATTTCTTTTATGTAATATAGACATGATTACATACGTATGTAACGTTTCATTAATCAATGTAATAATAATTATTATTATTGTAGCGCGTAATTATTTTGGTTGATTTTTTTTGTATAATACTAAGGATTTATAAGCTACTATACTGTGGATACGTATAAATCCCTCTTTTCTTCATATAATGATGATAAAAGATGATGATGAGGATGATTACAACGTGACATAGAAAATGATTTATGTTTACAACAAACAGCAAACACCTATAAAATTACACATTCTTGTACAGATTACAGATAAAAAATACAATTTCAAACAAATTATATTATTATATATACATACATATAATATATAATATGATATAATTTTATTGAATAACTGATTACATCAATAATAAAATATCAAGAAAAATAATCATGGCCAGTGTATACACCTTGTTCTATCTATTTCTTCCGCAGACCATTTTCCCATCATTACGGTTTCAATACGGTTTTTGGCTTTATAATATTCCGGTTTGTGAAATTATTCCAAGAAGTTGTTAAAATCCTCGAAAAGTTCCTGCTGCAATGT
The DNA here is from genome assembly GCA_034693705.1 of Spatulosminthurus flaviceps. Lineage (NCBI taxonomy): Eukaryota > Metazoa > Arthropoda > Collembola > Symphypleona > Sminthuridae > Spatulosminthurus > Spatulosminthurus flaviceps. Next base: position 450 of record JAQFXU010003264.1, on the reverse strand, counting down.
ATTAATTTTTATGTAAGTAGTCGGATCACGATTACCCTAATAATTTTAACTTTACAGAAATCACATGTCAGCTCATCGATTTTCCCAGAGTGATTCCCTTGATGAGGCTAAAATTGAGGCGTCAATGCTGGTCCTCGCTCTATATACCATACAAATATAATGATGTCCTGTAAATTGGAACGAACAGTTAACCACCGATGGCAACATATAAGCTTCTCCTCAGGCGGTAGCGTTTCATCCTACCTACATCTTTGATTTCCGAACGCTCTAAAAGGAAACGTCAAATATGGGCTCAACAACTCAATTTTCCATCCGAAAAAACTGTGTAGAACCCGGATTTCTCCTGTTCCACACCCTGGCAGTAATGTAGGGTTTGCACAACGTGTTTTTTGACCAGTTTGGCGGCAATTCAAAATTTCCCAAAAAACAAAGTAATGAAAAAAATTGATG
>JAQFXU010003263.1:0-16904 GCA_034693705.1 Spatulosminthurus flaviceps | reverse complement strand
AATGCGACGGTCAATACTAATTTCTTTCCACTTATCAAGTCAAAGGAAAACCTGTTTGAGTTGCGGGTTTGTGTAGGGATGAGGAAATATTCTAAATTTACGGAAACAATGTCGGATCGAGTGGGGATGCTGCACAATACTGGTCATTTCTACAAATGGTTTCAGGATATTTTGGATATTGTGAGAGTTCAAGGGGACTCGTGGATGAAGGAGGCTGAGAAAATTGGACCTGGTGCTGGTCTAACTTATAAAGTGGCAACAGTTTCAAAGGAATTGATGACGCCGGAGATTGAACCATTTACACTGGAGCATTTTGGTCTCTCGTTTTACTGTTTGTTTGTTGGGGTGACAATCGCCACCTTTTTTTTCTACAGGGAAATTCCGAGGGAAATTCGTGTTGATTTTAAAACACGATTTTTTGGATGTATTGCAATGTCTGTACACAAATTAACTTTCATGATGCCTCGTGCCAATTTAGCGGGACAAGCTTTGACGCGTTTCCGGCTAAGTGCCACCCCGGCGACAACTGTCATGGAAACCGCTGCCCCGGAGACAACTGCCACGTGACAACTGCCATCCTGGCTACTTGCCAACCTCAAAACCGCCCCGGTGGCTAAATGCCTCGAAGGCTGAAATCAGTTGTCCGCAAGTTGTGGCAGTTGGCCATGGGGCAGTTGCCGGGGTGGCAGTTATCCGGACACGCTTTGACAGCCTGGTTATGGTAAACAGTGCTTTAAATTAAAAAAAAATAATAATTGCACGCGCCTATTAAACAATTTAAAAATCCTCGTTTTAGATTTATTAAGGAAGTAATATTTTTATGCGGACGCAATTAGCCTTTGCGGACATGAGTAGAAACCCAGCCATCTCGAAAATGATAAAGCTCAAGCTTATTGTCTCGTGAGCGTGTCCACGTCCTGCCCTGTAAGTCCCACTGAATCTATGATCACGCGCATGTACGCTGAGTCCCAAAATATAGTTATCAAAATGAAGGTAAAGTTGGAACCAAAGTTGTAGGCGTTTCGTGCGAGCTGTAGACTCTTGAAGTCCTCGTCGAAGTTTATTAACTGGAACAAAATACGAAATTTGGGTGTCATTTTTTTTAGAAACGATGCACAGTTAGGCCGATTGCCTCCAAACCGGATATGGTGATTTTTACCTAAATTGAACCAATCAAACCAATGGTATAATTTGGTTCAAATTAATTTTTGAGATCATCATAGTCAACTACATCTTCACGAAAAAATGTTTCCCTCCACTGCTACCATTATGGCCACAATGGGCCAAATGGCCAAATTCCTGACCATTGCTTTAATGGAGAGACTTTCTTTACAACGGTCTGTGGCCCCCTCGCATGCTTGAATGTATTGTAAAAGTAAAAATGGATTTTTGTTCAAAAAATTACGCGCATTTTTTTGGATGTGCTACAAATTTCACCACTTTCATTAAAAGGCCTCAAAATACCTTGTAAACATCCATAAAAAATTAAGGAACTTTGATCTGCTACAACTTTTGTTGTACTATTGTATACGTGGAGACTTGATGTTGAAAGATTCTGAAAGATTATAATTATATTTGAAATAAATCAATATTTCCGTTCATCTTTGATTTCAACCAACAGCCAACAATTGCTCAACAATTCATTTCATCTGAGCTGTCCCCACAATCATCATACCCATCGCACAGGTAGCTCTTTGGAATACATGTGGAACCAAGACCTTGTGTCACATTGAGACACTTGAATCGCTCGGAGTTGCAGCGGTATCTTTCAATATTGTTGCAGAATTTTTCATCAAACTTGTTCCCACAGTCATTCTCCCCATCGCACATGTACCGATTTGGAATACATTTCACGACTCTCCTGTCCTTAATACATGCAAATTGAGTGCGGTGGCAACCTTTCTTGACTCCACAGTTGTCCTCATCCGATGTATCCTCTTCCCAGTCCTCATCTGATGAATCCTCTTCCGGGTCCTCACAATCATAGTATCCGTCGCAAATTTCATTGGACCTGATGCATTTTTTGCTGATCCGGCACTCGAAATAATAAGGAGTTTTAGGGCATGGACTATCTTGGCAGTGTGCCTCATCCGAATTGTCTCCACAGTCGTTCACGTCATTGCATACATCAGCCCAGGGAATGCATTTGGTTATTTTGTGAGGTTCAAGACGGCAGCCATAATACTCAGAGGATTTGCACCTGCGATTGCAGCCAATTTCATCCGAAAAATCCCCATTCCCGCAGTCAAGTTTCCAGTCACAAACCTCTTGGCGTTGAATGCACCTTCCTGACATTTTACATTCGAACATACTTTCAGGGTCACATGGTGTGGGTGCAGTGCTGGGACAGCCTCTCTCATCGGAATGATCACCGGTTCCGCAGTCGTAGTCTTCGTCGCATCGGAATTGGAGTGGAATGCATTTGTGAGATAAACGGCAATGGAATTGTTTGACATCGCAAGGGCTAACCAATGAGGGAGCTAGCTCAGGTGTTTTGAACTTCAGAGAGCAGCGCTTAGAGGTGAAATCCAGAGCGCAATACCCAAGTTGTCTGAAAAAACCGCATGAGTTTTAAATTAACAAGCTATTTTAGGAACAAATACAGTCAAACCTCGTTGTAACAGCCGTGCCAGCAACGGCGTACTCAATATAGCGGCAGTAGAAAATCTACCCCTTCTCCATTTACACCCAGTTTATAAGCATTCACTTTAACGTCCATAAATTCGTGGTCCCTTATGAGATGCCGAAGCCTTAACGAGGCTTGACTGTAATTAATTTTTTGAGAACTTTTGTAATATTTCTTAATTACCTTAGAATAACAAATTGAGCTTGTATCCACCCAACATATTGGGAAACCTCGGTCAAATAACCTGGAAGTCCTTCCCGACCGCAGCCGATACCCCCGGAAACAATTCCACAAAAGTATTTAAAGCCATCGTTTTTTCCAAAGCATGTTAGAGGACCCCCTGAATCCCCGTTACATGAATCGAGACCTTTCCCCCCCGCGCAAATTGTTTTATTCGCAACAGTGATTCCTGTTCCATTGTAGAGCTTGAGACATTCAGGAAACAAAATGAGGGGAGCAGGAACTTTTTTCAGAGCTGAACTTCCTACACTTCCATTTTCTCGGACGTCACCCCACCCCGTTATATAAGCCAAGTCTACTGAAACAAAAGCACCATTCTAAAACATCACGATACATAATAACCCATATATTTTAGTAAAATTTAAAAAAAATTGAAAGAATAATTGTGGGATGCGAAATGAAAATATTTGAAACAATTGCCTATAAAATTACGTCTAAATTTTGTCGCTTGAGTCGGAATGAGAGCAATGTCGGTGTGAGCATTCAAAATGAAATCATCAGCCAGGACTAGCAAAGCTATGTCAGCAGTTAGCAAGCCAGGATGATATTTTTTATGTATAATAATTTTTCTCGCAATCCTGGACTGCTCTGTTCCATCAATGTGATTCCTGTGGTGTTGTCCACTCAAAATCTGTAGATCTTCTGGTGTTTCGATGCCTGCCACACAATGAGCTGCTGTTATGGCGACAAGGGTTGAAATCAGTGTTGCCCCGCAGACATGATCTCCTGTCTTAGTCCTTACCAGTTGAAGCTGATAAGGAAATTCATTTGGGTACGCGAAGTTTCCTCCCACGATTTTCCAGGCTGATAAAAAAATCAAAGAGTGTTACTCCATAGAAATTTACGTTTTAATTTGTTAATAATATTAATATGTTTTTAAAATCATCTTTTAAAGTATGGGGGCATCTCGACCTGTCGGAGGCAGGTTTCCCTTTGTTGGCATATTTCCCACTTTAGGGTGTTGCATTCTCGGCCAAAAGTCCAACATGATTGAGTGTGTATTTTCTTGGGTAAGGTTCTGGTGATTTTTTCTGTGACAAATGTTCGGGTAAAAATTGTGGCTTAAATATATGATGGAAATCAACTCAAGCCCACAAGAGTTAAAGAGTAGTTAGCGATTGAAGAAATTTTGTATGAGTTATCCAAACTAATTCCCCGGCTAAATTCACGAATATTACAGAAATCGAAACACCCATGCGCAGTACCTGAGTCCTTCAATTTGAGCTTGAATCCAGTCAAGATATTTTACAACGTCGGTGTAAACTGTGGGGAAACCTTTCCTAGGGCAACCAAGGCCCCAGGAAACAATTCCACAGAAGAATTTCTCTCCATTTTCCCCAATGCATGTTAAAGGTCCACCCAAATCCCCTTGACAAGCATCTAATGCCCCGGCGCCTGTGCACATGGTTTTATCAGCAACGGTCATATTTACAATGTCATAGAGCCTACGACACTCTTCCAAGGGAATAATCCACAGAGTTAGGGCCTTTTTCAGAGCTACTTCTGTAGATTTATGTCCTTCTTTGGGATGACCCCAACCCGTTATGTAGGCAAAAGCTAAGGAATAATAGAAACATCATAATAATATTTAAAATTCCCGCTCTTCACGCGCTTTTGTCCTTTTCACGGACCAATGTTAGCTACTGGACGGTTAACGGACAAACCGTACCCTGAAATTTAGTGTCCTCATTTGGAATCCTCGCAACGTTGGTTTTATCATCCAATTTAAAATCATGGGAAAATACCAGCAAGGCGATGTCATTCATTGCGGGCGTCCTTTTATAATTCTCATGAAGAATAATTTGACTCACGTCCCTTGACTGCTCAAATCCCCCAACCTGGTCCAACCGGTGCTGTCCACTTATAACTTTTAGTCCTTCGGGGCTCATTCGATCATCCACACACTGGGCAGCAGTTAATGCGAGAAATGTGGTGATCAAAGTTGCTCCACACTTGTGACCTCCATGGGAATATTTTAGTTCAAGTTGGTAGGGGAACTCACCGTTCAAAGCGGAATTGCCACCCATAATTTTAAGCGCTACAGAATAGAAAAAGGTTTTGAAGTTACGATTGTATGAATTACTTGCGAGATGGTAATGGAGTCGGGAATTCTTCCGCAAAAGAATCTTACCAGCATCTTTTGAGTTATGCAAGAAATGATTATTGCTGACCATGTTTCTAGTTGGGGGTGTCCAAGCTTCCATGGTAATGAATTTTTCAATTCTTTGTTGAGGTCCGCTGAGGATGAAAGTTTTATTACTTTAGTAAGGCAATAAAATGATATTAATTATTGAAATTGAGGCTGCGCTCCAACCCTGGAGGATGTGGTTATGCAGAACTGTCATGATTTTTGTTGACGTCTTTCCTTCTTACTTGATTAACTCAATTTATTCCGTTGAAAAATATAAGGAAAAAGTGTTTTAGTTGACAAGCCTAGGTTTTTTGCTGTCACAGCCGGATTTCCATTTGTTAGTTAAAATGTAATAATTTATTTAAAAATAATGATTATGTATAAGGATATGTAACTTAACCTACGTTCTACGTTTCTTAAGCTAGCATTGGATTTATAGTTTACATTAGTTTCTCCCTCGTTAAGGATCTTCCTCCTTCCTTGAGCATATAAGCGTTGTTCATTGGTACCTTCGGGTTATGCTTAGCTCACATTAGAGTTGTTTTGAACGCTAAAGAGCTTGTACAACTAGGATCCACCATAACATTTCACTCTGGTAAGATCATTGTCCAAATATTTTTTTCCTGTTGGGGACACTCAAGATAGAACAGGAAAAATAATAATAAAAATTTAGTTGAGAAACTTAAGACTTTGACGCGAATTTAGGAATGCCCCCTCCCTCAGTTTTCCGAAAAACCGATTTTTGGTTTTTCGGTGAAAGTAACAATTTGACAACAGGGACATCTTTAAAATCGCCCAGGTACCCTGCATACCAATTTTTATGCGATTCGGTCAATTAATGGCGACGTTATGGACATGGAACTCGGTTGAACAAGATTTCGGCCACTCGATTTTGGTGGTCACGTCCATAACTTTGCCGTTAATGGACCGAATCGCACAAAAATTGGTATGTGGGGTAACTGGACGATTCTAAAGATGTCACCGTTATCAAAATGCTATTTTCACCAAAAAACCGCAAAACCGAAAATCGGTTTTTCGGAAAACTGAGGAAGGAGACATTCCTAAATTTGCGTCAAAACAAAAGGTTTCAAATTTCAACTCATTCGGATGATCCAATGCTGAGATATAGCATTGACCACTTGCTAAATATCAAACCCCCCAAACCTGGGGTTTGCAATATGGAATTTTTTAAATTATTTTTCCGGTTCTATCTTGAGTGTCCCCAACACGAAAAAAATATTTTGGACAATGATCTTGCCATAGTGAAATGTTATGGTCGATGCTAGTTGTACAAGCTCTAAAACGCTGCTTGTTCTAACATCCATTTGTTCTAGTATGTTTAACTTTATTTTTGCCAGAAACCATGAAAATTCGGCAGAGACATCATAAAATCTAGCCTTGTGAGCGTGCGAAGTTCTCACTCAATCATAAATAATAACTCATAAGTGTATCTATTAGATTTGATGATGATGTGGTTTTTGTGGTTTGTATTATAAAGAACAAGGAAAAAAATTACAATTATGAAAATTCGATTAATACATATTCTGTTTAAAAATATTTTCAGAATTGAGTTGCTTTTGCCACAAGCTGACTTCCGTCTCCAATACTTAACCACATAAGGAAAGTTTCCGTTGATGACAATTTAAAATCTAATTATGCAACTAATAAGAACAAAAACCCGTTCGTGACACCCTGAAATCATAGCAAAGCTATGATTTGTCAATATGTGGTAATTAACAGGCGATTCCAAGATACCCGATACCCGATTAAATCGGTTCAAGTTAGCCGAATTATTCGGCCAAAAATGCAAATTAGCCGATTCGATTTAGCCAACACCCGATGCGAAACTACAAAATACCCGAAAACCCGATGAAAATCGGGTGCAATCTACCCGATAAATCGGGTGCAACTTAACCGAGGTGAATCGGGTGCAAGTAAACCGAATTTTTCGGGTGCAAGACAGCCGAGGAGAAAAAAATCGGGCATAATTAGCCGAAACTAGCCTGCAAGCTACCCGATTAGCCGAAAAAATCGGCCGAAGTTGCAACATAGCCGAATGCCTAATTTCTGCAATGCAGCCGAGTTTACGTACCCGAGTGCAAGTTACCCCCGAATCGATAAAAATTTGAGGTTGCAGCAAATGACAATGAATATTTCAATGTAATGTGTATATACTTTTTCTGTTCACAGTAATTTCTCACCTCCATTTGTAAAGAGGGGGGATTTCAATCTGAAACTCAGCTTGAAAGAATATCTCATGTTGTGAACTTTTACGCCAATTTTGAGAGCTTGCGTCCCACCCCTCTGGGTGGGGGTGGCATTGCATTAACCAAAATTGAAAAATTTTGCATCAAATACACAGCTGCCGTTTGTGATACACTAGACCAACAAAGTTCTAACTATATGCCAGCGTTAAGGGGACATAGCCGGACGAACCTTCCGGAATAATTTTTTTTCTAGCAAAGTGGCCATTTTTAGTTGAGATTAAAGCTTGTCGCCAAGTCGCGTGTGTATTTGTATGCAATATGCATTATAACTGTCTATTACGAGCTGCTCTGACTATAAAATTATTATTGGTGGAAAATGAATGCAAAACCTAATAATAATGATTGACCAAAATAAATACATGCACAGGGAACCAGCCAAAATTTGCGCATAAGAAAGAGTTGGTGGAAAAGGTAAGTATTTCTAGTTGCAAAATTTTTATTAATTTAATTACGTGGTACCTTTTTTTCTACAAAGACAAACTTTAAAACCCACCGTTTGTGGATAGTATTACACACCATAACATATGGCAGACTAAAATTCGTTATATTCACTTAAATGACCCCAATAAAATTGTAACTGCATTTCAAATCTAGTTTGATTGTAGCGACGTTTTTTGTCGACATATATATGCTCAGTAATTTCAAATATTTTCCATATTTGAATGGCTTACCATATCAAAGATTCACGTTAAAATTCATTACAGTAACTTCAAATGGCACAGTTAAAGTCGTAAAAATTTTATACATATTTAGCTTACCATTAATTAAGGTTAAATTTTTTAAGTGCAACAACGAGAGGCCCATAAAATTAAAAGATAGTTCTCTCCCCAAAATAAAAAATATTTTTGAGTAATTGGTAAATAATATTGATAATATTACAAGATTAAAGCCCCAAGTGATATTACCCAGTGAACCAATCATTATCGGATTAATGTTAAAATATAATGGTGGAAGAAATAGCATTAGTACATCGTAATTCTAACGCTTTAAAACAATGGCTTTAAAAATGCCATACACAACCATCTACCCAATGCTGGATTCATAGCATCTTAGAAGCATTAATTAACAGCGCACAGCTAATACTTTAAAATCATTACAATATAATGATCTCAGTCTAACGCTGCATGAGCGCTAAAATAAGCCTGTCAGTACCAATGCGCATGAAAACAAGGCGCCAAAGCTTTATTACTCATTGTATGTACAATAGTTTCAACGGCCGGTCATTGTCATTCGCCATTACTTGGATTGTGCCGAGCAAGTCCATCAGCCTCATCTTCTTATCCTAAGCAGGTAATGAATTCATTTCTATTTATTTTATTTAACTATCAGTAGGTTAGATTTTTTATTACGAAGGTAAACTTAAGAAAGTACTAAATAAAAGTAAAGACTGCAGATTGTTCAAAGTGCTTCGGTAAGTTCAAGTGTGTATAAGTGCTTCGGAGTTTCCAAGTGAATACATAGTGATACTGCCATGAAATAATTCCATGGTAGTATGTACTTATATCGAAATGTAGAAAAGAAATGATATTATTATTATTGTTCCTACATTTCATATATAATAATTATATTTAAGCATAATGTTTATTGGTAGTATTCCGTCTATCAATAATAATTATTGTGATTGGAATAAAGATCTGCAATTTAAGTACAAAAATGTGTCAAGGAATTTTACTATATATGTTAAATATACTTAAGAACTTAAGTACAAATGTTTTTATTCTTTATTGCAGACCACTAAACTTGTGTCTCAATCCAATGTGAATGGAGGACTGGACGAGATCACGAGCATCGAGGTATCAAGTGTAAATTAACAACAACTTACCTTAAATTCTTGTTAAATTGTTTTAAAATAATAATTAGTTGTTGAATTGTAATTTTTATTTGTTGTGCCGTGAATTATCCAGCTGATTTTTAGCTACAAGCAGTAAGTGCTATAAGTTATATTTTATTTGTCAATTTTAAATATCGGGAATGTGTCTGTAAATAATAAAAATTGGATTTTAAAATTAAAATACTGTGTAAATCTGCAAGCATACATACATATCATAATTAGTAATAATTATTTAATAATAAACGTTATTTCAATCCAATTTACCAACGTTGCATAGTAATTTACACCGAATGCATACATAACATTTAAAACTAACATTGAATGTCCGTTTCAAGGCAATGCATTGTCAACGCTATTTTGCGATTGTTATTTTAACGCTACGAAGGCGGACATTTTAATGCTTATGCACCGTCAGCGCCTAATGTTAGGATAATGCTTCGATGGTTAGGTCCTAATATATATATGACATTGAGCTAATGGTAGTGGTTCACTGGGTACATTATAACCGATTATTTAGTTAGCTACAAAATCATCACCATTCAAACTTAACTTGCCATGTAGAAATTTCCGTTAGGAAAAATAGAAATATCAGGCTCATGTTGATTGTACAAAGCGATTGTTTGAAATTTCAGGCACTATGAAAATCTTCTCACGGTCATTGCAGAGGTTGAAAAAGTTACAAAACTATGGAATGCTCTTTGTTCCATCCATGTTTTGACTCATACAAATCGTCCCAATTTATTAAGCCTGGGTTTGCTATCCTTAATAGCCCCTGCGAACACTCAATATTTTAATATTTTGGGATCACAGTTTCTCTGCGGTAAATTTAGCCATCTCCGCAACATTGCGAATGTATATTACTAGTTTATTTATGGAATCAATATTCAAACTTGTCATACGATATAATCTTTTTACCAACGCACCATTAGCATCGCATTAGCTTTTACAATGAGAGGTGCCATTAAACCAAAATCTTCTTCATGGAAAAGCAAATTTTCGAAATTCCATTTATTTTTGTATCGTGTAACGGCTCCATCTGACAAGTAGTAAATCATCTTAAAATGATGACCCTCATTTTTAATATGATTCATGACGTGCTCTCTAAATGCGTGGAAAGAAAAGGCATAATGGGAAAGTTCGTTGCTTATAGCCACATAGGATTTGCTTACCAATTTATTCTTTAATTTATCGAAGAACGTAAGGAGGAAGCTGTGGACTGTTGCTTGGTTATTGTTCCAGTGATATCCTTGCAATGATCCCTAAACTACACACAATTTTGGGAAAAATCTACTTGCAACAAAGCAAAATTACCTCGCGGAAGAATTTCCTACAAGACGAATGTCTCAAGCCCAAAAATCGTTGGCGGCCATGTTGCCGCCGACGTAATTATTTTCAGTTGGGGAAAAACGGTAGTGAATGAGAAGATAAAATGGATACGGTGTGACAAAAATATTATTGTCAGCATTTTATGCCATGTCAAATGCAATTTAAGGCTGGACAATAAATGTATATGGCTTTGTAAATATTAATTTCAGATATGTAAGGATGATCAAGATGCTGGTGCAATTTAAGTGCAATTTCGTAGGCTGAAGAATTACTGAGTACTTGAAAGGAACGAGAAATAACGAGACTGGTGGTATAAATATTATATTGCTTGAAAGTCGTATTATTTAAATGCGTGTTTATTATGAGTGTTTAATAAAATTTATTCCATTAAAATATATTTTGACGCCCTTAATCTATGTCCAGAACCTATTTGGAGGAGAAGCTGGTCGATGAGGCCGTTGAATTATAGGAGTGAAGCATTGCTGTAGGATACAGAATCTTGGGGACATATCCCATCGTGCATAGGTAACTCTATTTGCTTGAATTTTTAAATGCTTTCGCTAATCAAATTTCCTTATTCTTCGGTTAAGAAATTTTATCTAAATCTTATTCGGGGGATATTTTTGGTAGCACACATTGGTTGGAGGATCAAGTTGAAAGCTGCAGTAACTTTGAGTGGGCAGAAAAGGGAGTCGGGATAATCTCTGCATAAAGAGCTGGTGGAAGGGGACATAAAGGGGGGATAAATACTAAGGTGAGATTATTATGTAAATATTGCTCGCCATCCGCTTTAGCGTAAAGCTTGCCTCTGACAAGTGTAGGCATTTTATTTGCTTATTTACTAAACAAAAAACAGTTGATAACCTATGCACATAACCGCAATCCAATTGAAACACAAATAGGAAAAGTTGTTCCGTTGAATTACGACAGATTATATCAACGTTCACATCTAAATCGGACCTCCAAGTTACTGCATACATACAATTTAACTTTGTACTACTGTACATGGAAATGTCACACAAGTCAATTCTATAAAACATTTACATCTGTACATTAAATATTTCAGTGTTTTGCATGTGTTAGGAATTATTATGATTATTATAGTTATTTTTTATTACTTTGTTTGCCGACTATATAAATTCACACACAAAATGTACTGTACGCAAAAGCAAGCTTTTATTATTTTCTATGAATGTATTGTACTTGAATGATGCATTAATGTAATAAACTACAATTGTGTATGTATTAAACTTTAACATATATGTATTTTATATGATATTGAATAAAAAAACTGAAAACTTAATAATAATTAAAATTTTCAACACTATGTCAAAAAATGAGACCCTCAATTATAATTAATTGTATTGTTACATTAAATTGTTAAAATTACAATGCGTAATAAAAATTGTAATTTAGGAGGTGGGAGCCAAGTCGTGTAGTTGGATACTTATATTATATCGTTAGTTACTTGGATTCGGGTAACTTGTACCTGATGCAATTCGTATAATTTGCACCCGAAATTTAGCGAATCGGGTAGCTTGCATCCTTTGTAAATCGGGTCTCGGGTAACTTGCACTCGGGTACGTAAACTCGGCTGCATTGCAGAAATTAGGCATTCGGCTATGTTGCAACTTCGGCCGATTTTTTCGGATAATTTGAACCGAATTTTTCAGCTAGTCGGGTAGCTTGCAGGCTAGTTTCGGCTAATTATGCCCTATTTTTTTCTCCTCGGCTGTCTTGCACCCGAAAAATTCGGTGTACTTGCAACAGATTCACCTCGGTTAAGTTGTACCCGATTTATCGGGCAGATTGCACCCGATTTTCATCGGGTCTTCGGGTATTTTGTAGTTTCGCATCGGGTGTTGGCTAAATCGAATCGGCTAATTTGCATTTTTGGCCGATTAACTTGAACCGATTTAATTGGGTATCGGGTGTCTTGGAATCGCCGTTATTAACATTTTTTATGAATGATCCTGAAATTACGATAAAATAAAACTTGCTTCCAAATACTAGTCCATGTTTAATTGAAAGGCAACAAATACATGGTGTGAGCAAATATTTGCTGACGACGACATTTCCGCTCATTATTCGTTACGACGAAAAATTAAACTAGTGATGGATATTTGGTGAAGTAATTTTTAAAAAATCCATTAAACAAATGTATGCTGTCCGATGAGACATATAATAAAAGGAAACTGAATCCATGCGATGTATCTCAAAATCGTTTTCAGTAGTCCAAAGGTACCCGAGGATTTACAGACACAAAACTTGTACTTCCTCTTTCAGAAAATATTATTTTAAAAATTTTCCTCACTTATTGAAGACTCATATGGGATTTAATTTCGGAAAGGAATTTGGATCATGGATTTCCATCCCCGCCCGCACCCTTCGTCCTCTTAACTTTCTATTCCGATTGGGGTGGTTTTGGTTCTTAAAATTTATTAAAAGGAATGCATAATTTAATTTCCACCCAAATGCATCTAAGCACTCTGATAAATTGTACAATGACGTTAGAAATATGTTTGTTGTACACGTGCGAAAATTACGAGATGCATAAAACCATTCATTCGTCAAAATTAACCTTAACCTTGACGAAATGGTGACACTTGAAAAAGACCCGTGAAATGGCAGAGGAATTTCTACATTAAAAATAGACAATAAAACAATTTTTAAACCAGATCAAATTGAGCATTGAAAATATAAAGGCTCGTATCATGCTCCTTATAGTAGCATAGAAAAAATCGAGGTAAATTGTCAAGTACCAAAATACATTTTGTTCTTCATTTGTGTTTCTCAACCTCTGGAGTGATATTTTCTGCTTCCGCGTAAAAATAAATGAGCAAAGTGAAAATCAAAGTTTTGGTCATGAAATAACTAGGAAGAGCTTGCAAAAACTAAGTATGTCACGCTTCAAACTCTCAAGCCTATTGATTGTGAGGGTGGAAGAAGCTCAACTTTAATAATAATAAGAAATAATAAGAATTTAAGAACCAATGTCAAATTTAATTTAATAATAATAATTATTAAATAAATGTTGAATCCTGCAAGAGCTGGTCATCTCATGAAAAAACATTGTGGAAAAAAATTGTCACTGCTACTCAGTGGTTCATTTCATTCTTCTCTCGGCTCAATCTTCAAACCAGTGACTTCGGATTCCAAGAAATTGTCAAATTACGGTTGAATAATTCAACCGTAATAATTATTGTTGTCATTTTTGGGGAGCCTCAAGTTTATCAATTTACACTCTATGCATCTTTTCCACCTTATGATATGCATACGTACAATTTCTTCCGAGTGGAACTCAGGATAAACTCTGAACTGCGGAAAGCATCGGAAATGTTGAACTTTAGCAGGACTTTCCAAGAAAGTGTATGTTTTCATATGAACAAATATGTCCCAATAAATTATCAAAGATTAAATATAGCATAAGACTTTGTGCTTAGTATAAGTTATTCTGGTGGAAATTCTCACGTTCGTTCCTATTAAATTTATTCATTGATAAAAATTGTTTCTCGCCTATCAATCGTCCCATGAGCCATTTTTTCAGTTCCAAGAAATTATTGCGGAACTCCTTTTGATTTCTATTAACCTCTTTACGTGTCACATTTTGTCACATTTCTCCGTAATCATTCCTATTCCCAAGAAAAAGCGTTAGAGTTGAAACTCTAGAGGGTACAAGTCGTACCTCCTTGAAATCCTTGTCATGTGTGTCCATGAAACGTTTTTTTTAAATGCTAATCGCTTATTTGAGGGGTTTGTATATCCTCACATTTTCCCTCAACAACCATGATAAACGTAAATATTAAAATTAAAAATCCCTTATAAATATTTCGTCCGTGAGCGTAATTTATTACGTATAAAATTTCATTCTGTGAAGCATATGGTCAACTTTTAAGGGGGATAAAAGCTAAAAGACAGTTTTTTTGTCATCTTGTTGAGTAGCATATAGGAAAAGATCCTGTGTTCTGACGGCGCGTACTCTTGAGATAAACAATGAATGCGTTCACCTGTTCTATATCCTACCTAATAAATACATACTAAAAGAGCCATTGATTATGCAAATGTCCATACTTCACATTTTAATTCAAAAAATATTCATACATTCCTAAATACAAACTAAATGGAGGATGAGTGATTCACACTTATATAAACAGATAAGATCGGAGAGAGATGTCAATGCTGAGCTTTTGTGTATGCCGTACTTACAATAATTTTTATGAAACATTTCATTTGCTTTTGTAACTTTTTATTACCTTGCTATCAGTTAAGGATTCGCACTTTTCTCCTCGTCTTACTAGAGAGTCCCGCAAGGAAATTTTTTTCCATGATTGAAAAATTTTGCTCAACCTTTGTTTTACAGGTATTTGTACGTGTATATTAAATTTTCCATACATGTACATTACATTTCCCGCACATGTCATAATAACGTTATATTGTTAGTACCCCAGTCGAAATTGTTACTTCATTCATTCTAAATGTTAAAACTCAGTATGTAGATTCACGATAATATTTAACCCATATCTTTGTAATCCTCTAACACTAGTGTAATCTTACGTCAAATGCTGACCATGCTGTAATGGTTACATCATGCAATCTTGCATTAACACACTTTAATAAGTAATTATTAAATTAATTACTAAAATAATATTATTATGGTATTTGCTTTGCTCATTCATTTTTACGCGGCAGCAGAAATCAACCGATCAGATAGTGAAGATGCGGATGACGATGATGAAGGTAACGTATGAGGAAAACTTGAACTTATTTCAAAATGTCCCTTTCACGTGTTGATTTTTAGGTGAAAGTTTAATTAGGTGTTTATGTGAGCTCTTTCATTGGATCCATATTTATATATCCATCAGCTTTCTCCCGCCGAAATCCCGCATGGATACGATTTTCGTAAACAATTCTGACGCACCTTTAGATAGGTTGAAAAAAACATGTTGGTGCAAAATTTTTGACCCTATGCTACATATGCGTTGAGACAAACGTTTGAGCAAAATTCAGGTTTCCTATAGTAAATATATAGCGCAAATTTGATTAGCGCGGTAACGTTAAACGTCATATTTCGCGGACATTTAGCCGAGTAATTTACTAGGTTTTAACCAAGGTTCGACGTCTTTTTCACACTAAACAAACGAGGCATCGTGAATGGACTTTTTAACGTTAAAATAACGAAACTGTGCTACGTGGGAAGATCTCTCTCACTACTCCCTAACTGTAAACACACCTTTATTCTGAATAAAGAGAATGGTATACGTGAGAATGTTCTGTACCACCTGAAAAGCAAATCAATGTTATTTAACATGTAACCCACATTTTTCAATAAATTTAAAAGCATCAAAATCTGTACATATTAAATTTTATTTACCGCGCCAACGGTTCCCGGCGTAAGACGCATGAACTTCCCCACAGTAGAGCCATGAACACCCTCGTACATATCATCCAATATATTTCTCAAGTGATACGTTGGTAACGTCAGCAGTAGTTTCCCGCGCAGTATCCTACGAATCCGTCGGAACTTCAAAAAGGTTTTACATTATATTTTAAATTTATAAATTATAGTTATAGATTTATTAAGGAAGTAACATTTTTACCCGGACGCAAGCCTTTGCGGACATGAGTAAAAACCCAATCATCTCGATAATGATAAAGCTCAAGCTTACAATTAGTCTCGTGAGCGGGTCCACGTCCTGCCCTGTAAGTCCCACTGAATCTATGATCACGCGCATGTACGCTGAGTACCAAAATATAGTTATCCAAATGAAGGTCAAGTTGAAACCAAAGTTGTAGGCATTTCGTGCGAGCTGTAGTCTCTTGAAGTCCTCGTACAAGTTTATGAACTGGAACAAAACACGAAATTATTGTCACTTATTATGTGTCATTATTCTGGTGGTCAAAATGCATTTGCCTGTCATTCAAGAAAAATGGAGAAAAGTTAGGGCTGAGAAAAGTCATTTTAAAGCAAAACTCTAACTTCGTCAGCAGTCAAATCCGGCGCCCCTTGCAAGACATTGAAGAATTCATTGGTGTACAAATACGCCATGGTGGATGTTACGAGAATATTCCAGTCGACGATCATGATGTATAAGACGTAGTAGAATTCCGTTAATGTAATGTAAAGAGTGCATGTCCACTTGAGGAGAAAATACTCATTGAACCAAGCAGGGAAGCCATAGACGGGGTATAAATTCGGACAGTGTGCCCAAACTCCGGCAAAATCCAATATTTGCGTTCCCATGGTCAGCGTAAAGTAATCCCAGAATATGCCAAGGATTTGAAATCCAACGAAAATTAAGTATCCAACGAGTAGCTAAAAATTATAAGGGACAGTAATAAAATAATAATATTATGACAGCTCAAGAAAGTCCCAAAAGTTTTGTTGGCGCAGTCGTAGTTACCTGTGGAAAGGAGTTTATCGGAACTGCTATGTTCCCTGTCCACCAATGGTGCTGTTATGTAAAAATTCTTGTGCCTTTCCCT
>JAQFXU010003262.1:0-16908 GCA_034693705.1 Spatulosminthurus flaviceps | reverse complement strand
TTTTTAAATCACCCACTATTTTCCCCCAGCTTCAACAGGTGCTCATAACCTTTAAAATGTGCTGTTTGTAAATCCATCAGTTGTTGAATAAATTTTTGTTTCAACGTTGATTCATGCTACAAGCCATGTCCAAACATCGTGTCCTTACACGAAACTTTTTTAATGTGCCCATTGTAACTTTATGATTTAGTCAAGGTAAAAAATTGTAACAGTTTACACGGCGTTGAGCTAACTCATTTTTTGACAAATCTCAAATTTCTTGCAGCTTACCAATGAAATGGAAAAGTAAGAAATCATTGAAGGGTTTGTCCATCTTCTCAAATCTCTGGAGAGATTTGATAGATACAGGAGTAATTTTGAAACGGCCAATTTAATTATAAATAGCGAAATTATTTTTTTAAAGAACCTGGAATTTCCCCGATATTCAGCTGATGCCACTAAAAGTTTGGATATGGGCTAATTGTAATTGGATCTCGTCTTAGGTTTTGTTTTATTTTCCGTTAGCATTGCATCTAAGCCACCATCCATATCTACATTCATGGTTATAAACTAATCGGAGCAAGTTTTAAACGGCGTTGAGTCACAACATTTGGCATGGAATTTATTCTTCTGGCTCAATGCAATTTTTTTATTTATTTTTTTATTTTTTTATTTATTCAGTTACGGACACTGAGCCATAGGCTCTTGATCACAATAATTCATTTCAGAAATCATTAACAAATTCATTTCAACTCAATTGTTAGACAAACTCTAAGTATCACATTCTCATTATCACTTATTTCACATAACATATTACAAACTGGCCAGATTGTACTTGAACTTTGAAACATTTTTCACAGATTTAATATTACTTGACAGCTTGTTCCAATCATTAGCTACCCTTAGCGTAAAGAAGTGCTGTCGAGCTTGACAATTAAACTTTGGTTTAATCACTTTTGGTTGCCTTCTCCCCTGGTTACTTACTTCAAAGAGTTGGTCATCGTGTAGGTCATATTTGTTGTTGATTACCTTGAAAGCCTCTGTAAGTGACAATTTTTTAACTCTGTCCTCCATTGATTCCCACCCAAGCCTTTTGCATCTATCCTCATAGACTAGGTGCCTCATACCTTTCACCATCTTACTGGCTCTGCGTTGTACTGACTCCAGTAGTCTTTTTTCTCCCTTCAGGTATGGGTACCATAATGTAATAGCGTATTCTAGTATGGAATTGACATATGTGAAGTAAAGTTTCGTCAGGTTCTCCTCATTTAAGTATTTAAACGATTTTCGGATCATATAGAGTAGTGCACCCGCCTTCTTGCATGTTCGATTTATGTGGTCTTTGGATCTTAGATTGCTCGAGACTACAACACCCAGGTCTTTTACAGCAGAATAAAAAGGTATTTCGGTTCCCTCAAGAGTGTAGTTCTTATATGCCGGATCCTGTTGTCTTCTGCCAATGTGCAAGCACTCACACTTGCCTCTGTTGATTTTCATGCCGTTACTTTTGCACCACGCCGAAATTATGTCAATGTCATACTGTAAATTCTCTACATCAGCCCCAGATTTGATAACCCTGAATAATTTGAGGTCGTCCGCATAGGTCGGGTGGAAGTTACGTATGCTGTTAAGCATGTCATTCACAAAAATAACGAAAAGCGTTGGGCCAAGCACGGACCCTTGAGGAACCCCCGAGATCACTTGTACAGCATCTGATAATATACCCTCAATTTTAGTCATTTGTACTCTTCCTGTGAGAAAATTCTCAATCCACGTAAGTATTTTTCCCCTAATCCCCAAATCGAATAACCTGTTGACCAACAACGTATGAGGAACACAGTCAAACGCTTTCGAAAAATCGAAATAAATACAATCAACGGGAAACCTTCGTCCAGCGCTTTCGTCCATTCATTCTGAGTAACAAGTAAATTAGTAAGACAGGATCGTCTCGGTAAAAAACCGTGTTGGGCTCTATTTAGCTTCTGATGCAGTAGTAAGAAAGACAGGACGCTAGCTCTCATGATCTTCTCCAGCACTTTGCACACCACTGATGTGAGACTCACAGGCCTATAGTTTGTCACATCTTGTTTGTTTCCTGACTTAAAAATCGGTACTACATGGGCTGTTTTCCAGTCTTTTGGACGGGAACCCGTTTCAATGGATGATTGAAAAATTTTCACGAGCATGGGTGCCACTTGGTCCACACATTCTTTGAGTAGCCTTGGATGTATGTTGTCAGGACCAGCCGCTGAGTTAGTCTTCAGGGATTTTATAACTTTTTTGACAATTTTCACATTTATATTTACACACCCCAGCACAGGCCCACTTTTCTCTTTCTCAACAACCTCCCAAAACTCCCTAAAGTAAATAAGCTCATCTGGTTCCTCCTTTGTGAAAACGGAGTAGAAATACGAATTGAACTTGTCGGCCATCTCCTTTCTGTCGGTGATGATATCCCCTTCTTGTTTTATGGATGTAATTCCTGACTTGTTGCTAGTTCGGCTCGCAACGTAACTATAGAAAGCTTTTGGATTTGTGGTAACATTATCACATACTTCTTTTTCTTTTTGAATTTGTCTTTCCCTCATCAACGCAGTGAGTCTGTTTCGAGTCGATTTGTATTCATCGAGGTAATTAGGATCCCTTTGAACAATCTCCAGGCTCTTCGCTTCGCTGTTATAGCAACTTTGATTGCCCGAGGACAGGACTTTGGGCGATGGTTAACGTTAGCTGTGGGGATATATTTATCCACTGATCTCATAAGTACATTTTTAAAACTATCCCACATGCTATCTACATCTCCAGGCTATTTGGATCGAAATCTGTGAGCTCTTTTCTTATTTTACCAAAATCAGCTTTATTGTACAACAATTTTCGCTTATCAGAACCACATACCTCCACAGGCTGAGTAAGTAGATTCCCAATTAAAACAACGTGATCGCTTTGACCAAATGGAGGCAGTTCACTTAATTCTTCTAATGGCATATCAGGGCTGGTAAATATCAGATCAATTAATGACGGAATGTCATCTCCTCGGTAGCGAGTGGGTGATTGTACTTGTTGCTGAAAATTTAGGGTATTAGCCATATTTAATAGACGACATTGGAATGACTCCGAACTGGCCTTACATGAATTAAGCTTCCAGTCAATTCCAGGACAATTAAAGTCACCACAAATATAATAATTCTTGTTAAATGAGGCAATACCTTCAAGCAGCTTCAAAATCTTATCGTTTTCAATCTGTGGACTTGATGGGGATCTGTATTTACAGCGCACTATAAATGACGAGTTTTCACACTTAACTTCAATTACGACACTTTCCAAACAGCCAGTGATGAAAGAGTCCAACCTAACAGATACCAAACTTTGATTCACAAATATCGCGACTCCCCCTCCCTTAGAGTTTAATCTATCACAACGATACATTTCGTATCCCTCTATAAAAATATGCTTGTCTTCCGGCTTGAGCCAGGTCTCCGTTAAGCACAAAATATCTGGTGATTCTTTTAAACAAAATTCCCGTAGGTCGTCAATCTTATTACCTATAAGCTATTTACATTTGTATACAAAACCTTGATCCGGCGTCATTTATAAGCTTTAGCAGTCTTTGACTTTTTCACAGTTTGAGTTTCAAAAGTAGGTTTAGTTGAACGACCGCGCTTGCTTCTGGTTGATCGTATAGTAGGACGGATTGGAGTTGGAGGGATTTGCTCAGGTTCTTTATCATCCACTGTAGGCAAAGCATTGCTAGGTTGCCGATTTTTTTTCCTCTGAACCATCGTGTAGTCAGGTTTTAAATATACCTTCTCATATTCCTTGAACTCCATTAGGCGAGATTTAGCCTCAGATAGCACATTGTCCCTGTTTTCATACTTTTCAAATTTTACAAGGATCGGCCTAGTATCTTCGCTCATACCGATTCTCTTGGTTTCCGGTGTGATGGTCTTTGATGTCAATTTTTGTATGAGCTCTGATACATATTCGTTGTCCGGTTGTGGGTTATGCTTTTCAGGTACCCCCATAATAATGAGATTGTTACGCTTTTCTTTTCTCCGATTCTGCTCATATATTTCATCACGGATAATATTTACAAGTCCTTGATTCGGCTCTATTGTTCTAGCTTGCATATTCTCCAGTTTTGACGTAACATCCTTTATATGGTCTTGAACCTCTTTTCTAATTTGACACTGTTCGTTCTCTAAATGTTCAACTCGACCCATCAGTGCCTTTGAAGTCAATTTCAGCTCCTCGATCATCTTATTGTTACTTTTTATCAACTCCTCTTTGGTACTTTGGATTGATTGGTCCAGTCTTTTAAAAACTTCCGTTAGATCCATTTTCTCAGGTTCGGTACCCATGATCCTCTCTAGATATATACCAAAGTCGAGTGCCAGTATCTTGAGAGAAACTTCAATAGGGAATTGAGTGGGTGTCTCGACACCACGTATACTTATATAAAAAAGTGACTTACTTCCAACGGTTTATTTGGGTCCTCCTCTTGGTTTTTTCTTAAGAATTCTAGATTGCACTTGTTAATCTTGGCCTTCCCTGTTCCCGTGGACCTATTTCTACTCAAAATTTCTCTTAAATCAGTCAAAAAAATCAGTCAAAATTGAAAAAAATTGAGAGATAAAAAATCACACGTCTGCTCAGGTTCGGCGTTGCCAGATATGTGACCTTGGATGCGACCTTGAATTTGGATCTAATCTAGTGCGCAATTTTTGTAAACATGTCTGCATTGAAAATATTCACGTTTTTACACAATCGGATTTTTTTAAGAATTTAGTTAAACAATTTTAACTGGAAAAAGAACAGAATGGTGCAGAAGAATTTCGTCCAAAACCTTTCCCTCGCAGATTTACAAAATTTCAAGAAACTCTGATACAAGAATAACATCTCTTTCAAAAAGTTTAATAATAATAATATTAACATCATTTATGGCCAAATAGTGGGGGATGTAAGGGAAAGGATTCATTTGAAAACATCCAAATTAAATTTACAAAATTTGGGATTTTCCCTGCAAAAGGTGTGAAAAATGAGAATCGTTTTTCGAAAAATTTTAGTTATAATGAAATAATTTTAAGAGCACCCTAAATTTTACTCAGTATTCAACGTACGTGGGTGGTCCCATGTTTAAATGCTACTTCCTTTGTATCTTACATGATACAATGCGAACCCCAGAAAACCAGGTGATAAATCTTGGCAAAAAAAGTAATTATTATTTTAAACGGCGTTGAATGAACACAATTAATTTCTGATTCTAGCTATGCGTAATGGAGCTACCAGCAGCGGAGAATTTATTTAAACGTTTTTAAATTTCAAAATACATTGTACTCATTTTAACACTTCAAAATTCATATTTTTTCCCGCGCAAATGACCAACCTTGAGGAAAGGTTTGACTGAAACTTTATGGAGCGACCTAACTGAACTCTTGTTTTCATGTGTGCATTTTCCATTGGACAGTCAATTGTTTAACTTCGACGCCGCGACGTCCAAAAATGGATTTTGTGCCAGGATAGAGAACAAACAAAGTCGAAAAAAATCTTGGCAATCAAAATGACGGAACTTACAATAATTCTGCACAATGCTGACAATCGCTTTATTGAATAAATTCTTATTCCTTGCAATGCAATATTTTCAATTTTTCCAAACTAGATTTATTTTACCAAAATCCGAGTGCTCATTTTTCAAAGCTGTGGATAATTTAAATGAAAAAAATTAAATTAGTGGCAATTTAACTGATGATAATTAAATTCATCTGATTGTTCAATTCCAATGCAAAAATAATCAGGGAAACATATGGCAAAAAAATCTATTGATTTAGGCTCTGGAATATTCAGCCAATTGAGTCAAAAGTTTGGTAAATGTGAATGTAGTTTTCAAATACAACTGATATTATTCATATTTACTTGCTTGAGGAAAATAAATTAAGCAAAATTTCATTACCAAGCAGGAAAAGGTACACCCAGAAAATAAACAATGTTTGTAAACATTTTCATCAACAATAATTAATTATCAAAAGCATATAACCTTTGCAGTCCATTTAAATACATCACATGTTAAGAAATGAATAAAATTAAAAAATTGTTAAACTTCGACGCCAGGTACAATTTTAATTCTGAGTACATTAAGTCCCATGTACAAGTTTAGAACGACGAAGGGCTATTCCATTCTCAGCCGTATAATCTATAGAAAAGAAACCTTTCAATTTAATACGGTGGTTTTTTATGTCTACATAGTACCAATAATTATTATTGTTTGAATATTTGTGAAGATTTAAAAAACTCGACTTTTTTTCCATGAGCTTCAGAAGAATATCCAAGCAAATAAAATGCTATGTTCGACGTGGAAATCAAAATTTTGAGATTTTGCCATTCGAATACTCGATTTATTTTATTTGATTGTTTCAACTTATAGTGAATTATAATAATAAATTACAATAATTATTCGTCAACAACAATGAATTACACCATCATATGCGGTTATATGTAAGTTAAAAATACTTTCCCATATCCAACAGATATGCCACTAACTTTAGATATAGGCTGACAAAGAGTCTGAGGTTTGGTGGGATCTTGTTTTATCTTTCCTGTACATTTCACAGAAAATGTTCCCGGTATGACCTACCCAGTGTAAGTAAAAATTAATTACGGTAAATTGTAATCGGCGTTGAGTCACTACATTTGGCATGGAATTTGTTCTTCTGGCTCTATGCAATCGATCTAAAAGTGAGAAAATTTTGTAAACATTTTTACATTCCAAACATTCCCGTTTTTTACATACTTCAGGGAACGGAGACACAAAAATTAGAATCGGAGGAATATTTTCAATTTATGTATGTATTAAGTATTAAGGGAAGCCCATACTACTTGCCCCAGAATTTTGAGGCATTTTATTACCCCCTGTTGCTCACATTCCGCTTCCTATATGTTCGGTTCCTTAAGAATGAAAAATTTGATGAATAACAATTCTGAAAGATAAAAAATTAAGCTTTCCGAATTTATCAACCTCATGTCTCTACGTGGAGTACATCAAATGCTGTAGGGCATCAAAATTCCTTAAACTTCGGAAGGATATACATATATTCGACATAGTGTAAAGTGCTATAATATGCATTAGGTAGGTTTTTTTGAAAATCCCTAGAATTCTGTTTGTTTTCGTGTTTTGACTAGTCATGCATTGTTAACAATTTCCAGCAAGTTTTTATTGGCGTGATATATTTTCAAGTTTAAGGCCTCACAAGGAATGCAATTTACATGTATCTCTACAGTCTTTGAATTTTTTGTATACTATGTTAGAATATCTACCTGCCCACTACTCCTCTGAAACATACCTTCCATCTGCAAATATAGCATTTTGAATTTTTTTTATTTAATTGGAATTGCCTTTATAAAATTGCCTGTCATTTCCTAGAGCATTCATACGTCAAAAATAAAGGACAAAAAATTTGACAAAAAAACACGTAATTTGTGTGAATGTTTAGAATATTCACGCAATCTCTTTGTAACTCACACATTTAATGGAGTTGCTAATTTCCTAAGTTGATGTTGGACTTTGACGACATCCAAAATATGTTTTATGCAAGGCAATGCACTCGCAAGGGCACGTTTCAACTGCTCGGACAGAAGAGGCATGTATAATGAGAAAGTCAAGGAGAAAGGACGCTCTGTTTCTGTTCCAGGTTGGAAATTTGGGATGAAATTTTTAACATTCAAGTTAAATGCAGGATATTTCTTCATGTAATTTCCCTATTAGCAGCAAATTGCCGACACCGTCGGAGCACGGTGGTATTATGGTTACAAAAGTTGAACGCCGGTCGCCCTGGACTGCAGACGTTGTCTTGTGGTCATGTGTATGCGAGGAAGGTTTGCACGGTAAACCACAGTTAGAAGCGCGCGCGGTCGAGACTTACAGTCCTATGATCTGTAAAATGTTGTAATAAATAAATTCTACTTTTGAAATTACTTGCTCCTCTTCAAAATAATGAGTTTCAACGAGAAAAGGTTTTTTTTGTTCGCATGGCGACGGTTATAAATAAAAGGACAATGCAGGCCGTCGATAAAATGTATTTGATCTAATATGGAAAGGGGAAATTCTTCCTTTCATAAAGACGGTTAGTTAAGGACCGAAAATCCTGAGATTTGAGGTACAGGACTAATTTCAATTTTAAAATCCTCAATAAATTTAAAAATACGGGATTTGTTTCTGAAAAAAGTGTGAAAAAGAAAAAAATATTTTTACAAAAGTTTTAGTTCAATTCAGGAATATAATTGAACTAACACCGATTTGAAAATTTTGTCTTCCCCTCGAACGTCGTACCCAAGTGACGACGAGTGACCTGTTGTAAAAGTAATTTATATTTTAAACGGCCTTGAGTCACCACACAAAAAATTTCTTATTCTTGCTCTAAGCAATGGAATTACTAGCGGCGAAATTATTTAAACATTTTTAAGATTTCAAAATTCCTATTTTAACCCGTTCAAATGAACAAGCTGAAGGAAAATTTTGCTTGAAACTTTATGGAGCGACCTAACTCCACTCTTGGACAGTCAATTGTTTAACTTTAACGCCGTCCAAAAATGTAGCGTGTGCTAGGTCAAGACCTTCACCGTGGGTAAAATATTGCTGGCATTTACGATGAGGGAATGCACAATGCAAACTATCGCTTTGTTAAAAAAAATTTATTCCACGCAATGCAATATTTTTCATTTTTCCAAACTAGACTTGGTTTACCAAAATCCAAAAATTGACAAAAACTAATATTTCTTAAATTTTCATACTTTCACCCTGAACCACAATTTTTATTAGTTCAAATATTTGGAAACACGTTGTTATATAATTTTGATGCGGCAATAAGCTGCAAGCAATGAAAATGAATTCAACAATGAACTTTTTTTAAATTGCATTGCTCACCGCTTGACTTAACGGAAATTTTTATCTTAATTTCTAGAGTGAAAAATAATGGGCAAAAATAAATCACCCCAAGTGCAATTACGATGCAACAATTTCAAAGGCCAAAAGATGTGTAGTTTTAATGCTGCTGTAAATATTTTGTATAATAATTGCCACCTAACGCATAATATTATCACCAACAATCAGGTTGGAAAGGCAGGAGACGAGGAGACTTTTGAGGGAAACGAAGGACACGAACGACGATACACATAATTCCAAAGAACTATATATAAGCATTAAAAATTCGCCCGCAACTTCAGTTGAATGTTTCTTGAAAAACCCTCAGACTATGCTAAAAGCTTAAACTTAGAGGAAAAATGGATTCAACGTTGAATTTTTCTACAATTATTAGTCTTGTACATACACAGCATGCCCTGACGACAAATGATACACATGATCCAATTGAGCTTGATAATCTTGGAATTTTTGAGGGGCCAAATTCGTTTAAAAATTTAAACGGCGTTCAGACCAAACATATTTTATAAATTAAAATTTCTTGTTCTGACCAATGCAGATGTGCGAATGAGAAATTATTGAAGGTCTATGAATCTTAAAATTTATTTTTGTCACTAAAATAAATGAAGAATAACAATAATTGCGGAACAATTTGGCCTCAAGCAGCCTCTTTTTTAATTTCTTATTTTTTATTTCCTTGTTTTTAATTAGTAGTAATTTACTCCTCATCTAATTGTAAGCACGAATGTAGCTTTATGGCGTTACCTACGAACGTGCGTTAACGAAAGTGCAGAAATTAAGATCCGGTTAGTTCCGGTCAGTATGACAGAATTTCCTGGGATATCTGAGAAAAAAACTGAATTTCCACCAAGGATGGGAATCGGAATTCGAATCGGAATCGGTATTTTATTCCAAATTTTGAGCATTCGAATTCATATTTTAATCGAAAAAACTGCTGTAAAAGTATTTTAATCCGAAATTGCATTCAAAAAATTTTTTGGTATCGGAATTGGTATTCGTATATTTTTTTATGAATTCGGATTCAAATTAAATGTTGATTTAAACGATGTATTCATACATTATACACCGTTTTTACTGCTCAATGCCCCAAATATTTCCCGAATTATTTCAAATGTAACGTATCAGCAACCCGCGCCCTTGGTTCGGTAGGTCCAGGCTCAATCCCGAAAGCATGGTTCGGGTACTTCTGGGAGGAAGCCGAATGTAACGTTAATGAGATACTTTGGTGCATCACTTGGAGGAAGACGAACCATGCTTTTAAGAGGTATATAAAAGTATGTCGGTAATGAGTATATGTGTTTGTTCAAAGTGGAAGGCAACCAAATGTTACTTTTGAGGCGTATGCTTACACATGCCAATGAAAATGTATCCATACTATGCTTCTCATGAATATGCGAAGGTATGTTACTAAGAGTACGAGGGAAAACTGATACTTTTGAGTTGTCAGCTTACACAGACCAGTGAAAATGTGCCCAATATATGCTTCCCATCAAGGCGCATAGGTGTGTTACTCAAGGAAAGGAAAACGTATCCGGTGAGGAGTTACAGAGTCATATCAATGATAAGCACATTGAAAGTTTAATATTAATTTTTATAATTTCAACGCTCTAAATATATAAAGTTTAACTAATATGAATACATAAATATCTAATTAAATTAGTCCAACAAGAAACGAAATTACTAGATACTTCTAAATTAAGAAACAAATACAATTTATACTTCCATCCAGTATCGCCATGTTATCACGTGTCATGAAATGTTGAAACAATAAAAAAAACCACAATACAAAATACTGTACTAGTGCTGTAGACTCTTCAGTTGTGTCTTGCCGGATAGACTTGATTTCCCTTCCTTGCGAATCAATTCACCATTTGGAGTGTATGTGTCACGGAAGTACTGCAACACCTTTCCCATCATGACTCTGACCTGTCCCTCTTGTGCAGCAACTAGTTTTTGATGGTGCAGGGGATCTGCAATTTGCACTTCAGCATTGCATACTGGAAACCGTTTCTTCCCAACAGCTAAAAATTGAAAACATTCGTTTTAAAATTTCATATGATAACATTTAAAATGATGGAACTTACGTATGCAAAAAGCAACAGTTGTGTGAGGAATAGAGTCACGATTAGCCGGAGGAGCAAGGCTACTCGTTGCCATTTCATCGTCTGCCATATCTTCGTCGTCATCCGGATTCCCCAACGCAACCATTTCATCCATCTGCAGTTACATTAATAATTGTGATTAAAACTTAAATATATATAAAGTAGTATACATTTTTGTTGCGAAGTTACTTTCTAAAAAGTTGGAAAAGTTGGAAAAGTTTTTTACGAAAACGCAATAAATGAAACGCATACTTGAAATACCTTCTTATTTACAGTTTCAATGAAAACACCCGTCAGGGATTGTGCGGAACTTTCTGCTACGAAAGACGTTACCACAGCACCGATGCTACGCTTATTGGACCGACTCATTGCAGCGACTGCAACAAGTAAAAAAACCAATGTGATCAAGAGCCCATGGCTCAGCATCCGTAAATTAATAAATAACATCAATAAATTATACCTACAGGCAAGGATAAATAGACTGATATATTAACTGTAATGCTATAAATGTTATGCAAATTGATAATGAAATGAGGATAGATTATATTATTCTAAACTGTAATGATAGGTAGAAATCATTTTACTTGTAACACTGAAAGTAAAAATACGTTAATACTGTTATATACAGCAGCGAATTTAATTCAGCATCGGTGTTCTTTCACTAACCATCGTAGTAAAACTAATAATCATTAGTAACGTACCAAACATGCACTACTGTGTACTACAATACTCTCAAACAATGAAATTTATTGTTGCGATTAACTCAAAGTTACAATTTGTAGGCCATATGACACATTTTTATAGCAATAATAATGCACGCAATATTGCAACTGTACATATGGTAATGCATATTAATTAAAATAGTTGAATTAAAATTTAGTCACGTAATCAATCAATAAAATGTATTTTGCATTGAGAAAAAACAAAGCTTACAATTGCTGATGCTTAGTCCTGTTAGCCTTGCTGGAACCGCGCAAACAAACCAAAAAATTCCTAGATTTTCACCATGGGTAAGTTTCAAAAAACGCATAGAATTTTAGAGCAACAAAGCTGGAAGAAAAATTGATAGAAAACAGCGAACTAGAAATTCTACTCAAATGTCTACGTAACATTAACAATGCCACTTATCGGTACCACAAGCATTTTAATTCTAAGTCACCGTTAACTTTCGTTGAAAAAATGTTTTCGTTTCAATTATTATTTAAAATTGAGTCCATGGACACGGGAATTGAAGATGAAACTACCTAGAAAACTGAATTCGTTTTCAAAACTCAAGTCCTTTCAAGCGTTACGTAACAACCATGCACTGTGCAGTAGAGAAAATGAAACGAGAAAACCGTGACTGCAGCTTTGTTACGTCTGCGTACGCTTGAACGTCTTTGCGCTGACTCCAGTGTTTATATACTGAATGCAGTACATGCCCATATCCTGCGCTCTCATTTTCTTTGTCTGTACATACTTATGCAATAATGACTCGTCGGATACATAGCTGTGCTGTATTCCAAGCATATGCGAATCAGTCATGTCCACAATATCCAATTAACCTGCATGCAAAAAGAGAGCATGTAATACTGGTAAGCTGGCCCGTGCCCTGAACCTGCTTATTGCTATTATCTGTAAAAAGACATTCGTCGCCAGAACAGCTTTTCACCTTATTATTAATATTCAGTTTTAGCACTGTTGTTTCTGTTGGACTTCGTAAAAGACTTAGTTTCACTTCGAGTCATCTCGTAAAATCTTTTGTTGCGAAGTTACTTTCTAAAAAGTTGGAGTTTCATAAAATTAATATTCGGTGGTTTCCTCTGTGTTTTTGTGCACATATTATAATTACGGATATTTTCAAAGTAAGTGACTTCATGTATACGGAACGTATGGATTTATTGAAACGCGATAAAATTATAGCGTGAAGTGCAGTTTCATGTATGCACTCGTCAATGCAAATAAAAATGAAAATTATCTGGATCCTCTGTTACACAAACTGAAACTGTACTGTGAAACAGATTCAAAAATTGGAACTTCGAATGCTAGTGACAGCCCTGCCCAAATTCTACGAAACTGGTATTTACGCATTTCTAGTTTAGAAATAATTTTGGTGGTTGAAATTGCATGCAACAACTTCTACAGGCAGGATTTCATTAACGTAATTAAGTTGTTTCATTTTGTTGTATATTGTTTTGCTGTATAGTTATTATTACCAATAATTGGAGCAACCCAAATATAAGCAACATTTGTTACCTGCCAAGGACACCCTTACGTCAGTGGTAGGGATTGGAGTTTCCGACATGAATTCTCCAAGTTTCCAGCAGTTCAGCCGTTCCATGGAAACTCAAGATTTGGTTGCCAAGCCAAAGGCTGATGGCAAACTGGAATTACGAAATTTCATGAAAATTGACCAGCCGCCTGCGGATCGACTACCTTTCTTTGAGTTACATACTAACTGCTGGTAGTGTTACGTTCAACATGGATAAATTGTTGCCAGCGTTTTTATTACCCACAACGTTTAGGTTTTCATCTAAATTTCATTCAGCCCGGAGTGAATTTGCAATCAAGCTTGGGAGTGACAAAACAAAAATAGGTAAATCTTTGTCACAGAACATTTAAAGTACTTACTCATTCTCACTATATGCATGAATGCTATGGTCTTGTTTTTTATGCTAATGTTATGAAATTGCAGATTTTGTTGATCCAACAGCACACGGATTTTGTAACTGCTGTTATGCCGCAACGGAGAATATTTTATTTAAATTATCTTGGCCAAAGCTGTGGGGTTCGATGGACCTAGGCTATTTAAAGACAACGAGTGACACAAGTACGACTAATGTGGCATATGTTTCGTCCAACACATGCCATCTGGTTTCATAATACTCTGAGGAGGCGAACGTAGGCGATTCTATACAATGTAGCAGTTCATCAAATGCTTCTAGTATAAGCGTGAAAGGTTAGTTTCAATATTTTAACTGTTATCCATTGCTAACGAATTTTTTAGGTTTGTTATGTTTTGATTCGTAATAAAAATATCCTGATCCTTAACAACGTAGATTACAAGTTTAATGACTCTCCATCCAAGCGGATAAGAGTCGGCACCGATCGTTCACTTATGCTAAGCTCCACCATCGAAGACTCGGAAGGTTCTGACAAGAGCTCCCTGTTACAATCTCGAAATTTCGCCTCACATAAGTAAAATATAGCGGTTCAACTGAAGCAGAAACCTTCTAAAGACAGTGTTACAATTTATCCCTGTTGCCTATGCCCTTACAAGAGCTCAGGAAATTATTACCTCTACGAACGCCACTACCGTGTGAAACATTTTATTGGCACAAAATTCAAGAATCCGCAATTTCTCAAACCTGTGAATGTTTTTTTGAAGCATGCAATTACCAGTGGTCAGCTTAAGCGAGTAAGCACACTCTGCTTACCCATATATATTGAAATGTCAACCAACTGGAAATAAACAAAGCACAGTTGCTACTTTGCGACAAGACACGCCTATGAAACCGGATCCTCTCAAAAAATATGGCAAGGTTGCTTATAAGAGCAACATGAAGAAAGCTACGTCGAAACAAAATTGTTGATCATTAGGTCGTCCTATAAAACAAACTAAAAGGAAATGTAACTAAATTAAATGAAATGATTTGTTGGTTTCATAAACGTTTTACATATTCATCAACACTATAATTACCATGTATACATGCTCACTTATATATAATGGTAATCACAAGCATAGCAGGTTGGATTGTACAAATAATTTGAACTTCATTTACGTAACATGATATTTTAATTTTATATCTTACAATAAAACTTAAGCATTTTAAATATTTTAATGTAACATGCAACTGGCAGTGGCTCTCCATTATCTGTACATATTTTATACAGGAGGAATGAAACAATAAAATGATAATTTTAACAAATGTGTTACATACCTAAACTAAAAAAAATTGCCGATGGTGATACTTGTCCAAATACAATGGGCCCATTACTGTTGCCCTAGTTCGGCTTTCCTGAAGCCCAATGTCTATGACATTATGCCTCTTCGTAGTTGTAAGAATTGGTTGCCATCACTGAGTGCCTTTTTATATTTACGTATGGTTTCAGCAAAATTAGAATTTGTAATTCTCAATAAATATAGCGTTTCGGTAATAAATATATGGTGGAAATGAGAAATTACGATTTAAAAATTTCTGAATTATAATTCATTCAATTAAATTCTTTGCATGTAAACGCATTAAATTTATTGAAGAAAATAAAGCGACATCCATGGTTGCTGTATTGATTAATTAAATAATCCTTTTCATATCTACAGGTGCAATTTAGAAAAAAAGATACGCCAAAAAGAAAATAGGATACTCTGATGTGATTTCTCTTGATGGTACTTACAACAGAGGTGATAAGACCAGATTTGTCATGATTTCTAATTGCATCCTTGTTGCAGTCTCTTAATGTCATGTGCAAAAGTACCGTTTCTATGACAATGAATTAAACATATTTGTAATTTGCAGGATTCAACGTTCCTTCAATAGCTTCCACCACTATTGCGAAACAGTACTGTCATTATTGGCATTGGTAGTTCCACAACAGTTAGAATATCACTGCAGTATGTTGCACAAGTTTCCATGATTACATAAATGCAATGTTGCAAAACAGCCCATGTTGTAGATTATTGAATCATATAACGTAATGAAGAAAAATGTCACAACATTGCGTGTAGATTAAGAAATGTTTCAAATTCATTAGTTTTTCCACCCACGTAAGTGTTCAACGAGAAAATTATACTACTGATTTCACGAGTGTAGGATGTGTGTAAATCACTTTGATCTCTTTCATGATAACTTGAAACTCGGAAGTCATATCAAAATCTTATTCCTGGACAATATTACACCGGAAAAGTAGTAAACTATAGGTAGCCTAGAAATATGAAAATTAAAATAACATGTTTTCTTGCACGTACCTCGAAATCAAGGCTTGATCTTTCATAGTTCTGAATAAGCATTGCGGCATGGTAATTGTAAGTATAGTACATCGGTGTACATACTGTAACCGATTATTTGGAACAGGATTTTGTTACGCATAAATACTTAAAAGGTTGCTGAAAAAATTATAAATTATAGTTCACCAATTAAGAACTATATATTTGTACGCAAGAAACTTACGGCAGGCATAAGTATAAATAAAAATCGTCGCCGGGATTCTCATTTTTATCCTTTGCATCAATTAAGCGGAATTATGTTTTTTTCGTGACTAAACTGGAATCTATTATTTATTCGGAACACATTTTATTATATAATGATTACCAGAACACCTGGAAATACGATTGAAACATTGTAGTCACTGAAAATAATATTTTTTGAAATAAAGTATGTGTTACACATATAACATGTTTAAATGTTGAATCAATTGTTATTTAAGTAGCTTTATGAAACTTGAAAAAAATAAAAAATTGATTAATGTAACTTATCCGAAAATCATTAAATAATATGATACTGACGCCGACAAAACTTATAGTCCAAACAACAATGACACAAAAAATAGGAAAATAAAAAGTTGATTCGGAATATCAGCTTGTTCCAATAGATCCAATATTCCTTTTTCGTTACGTTTCTGAAAGGGTTATTGCGCAAGCCGGGGCGATTTCCTCCTGAATACCAACAAAATATCACTACTGTATTTTTCTAACATAGTTACGTATATGTAATACCTAATATACAACCACGACCCCGTCCCTCTGAGTTTACTTTTCGTCTGGGCATTCTAGGTGGGCGAAAAGCTTCCACATTAATTATGAACTCCGTGGCCCAAACCTGTGTATTAACCATGAAACCTTCAACATATCGACTTGAAAGTGATTTTTTCACAAGAACTTACTGAAGGAAATTCCGTTTCTCGCTGTACGGTAATACTGCA
>JAQFXU010003261.1:0-16918 GCA_034693705.1 Spatulosminthurus flaviceps | reverse complement strand
GAGAAAAGTCAGCAGCGCAATCCATGCATAGAAAAGTCCAAGCAATCCCATAGGATTCTCCAGACACATATCCCATGTGATTGCTTATCTTATACGGCCACATAAGATCCCCCGGGCGCGAATGTAATTTTTCCCAACTTTTGCCTAAACCATGGGATCCCACATCAAAATTTTCGCTCGGGTCCCAAGCACCTGACACCCATGAAAATGCAAAGAATCGAATTGATAAGTAGAGCCAGTTTATAAGCATAATGGAAATCAGCGTAGACGTTGTTGATGAGTTTTGCTTTGATTTGAGCGATTCTAAATTCCTTCTAAAAAAGTTCACCACCAGTTTCATTTCCGCATCTGTTTTTAAATTATCTATAGCCGAAAAGAAACATTAGTTCTGAGAAATTATAACCGGGTTTCTGTTGCGAATTTAATTTTTCCAGCGAAACATATTGATTTGTAACTCACTCAATATTTGCGGACATCCTGTTCAAAGAGCCCTCTTCGAGTAAGGAAACTTCGTTTAGAACGAAGTAAATAGAAACTAGGGAGGCTGAAACCATTGAGAGGACAGTGAAACATATGAAAACATACGTGAGTGTGAAAGAGAGGGGATTTTTGTAGGTGTCGGGAATTTTTGTGTAGAGTAGAACACTAAAAATATTATTATTTATTAAATATAATTATATAAATATTAAATTATTATTATAATTTAGTTGGTCCCAAAGAAACAAGCCAAGGAAGGAAAAGAACAAGAAGAAAAAGCAAACAGGCAGGGAAACTATAACTAACTCCGAAATTGATCGCGTCCTCAGGGAAATTATCCACTTCTTCAGGAACGATGGACTTCCTGTGAGAATAAAGTGAAAGGAAAACCTACAAATACGGAAATCTTATATTTGCCCGAATACCCGCACTAAAAATTAAAAATGCAAATGCTTCGGAGCATAAATTTTGATTACAGTTGTTCATTACACTCCTGCAAACTAAACTGAAAAAGATTAGGTACTACAGTACTACAATTGTATCGAAACTACTAAAGTCCTACAAAGAAACGGCTACACAAAATGACATGGACATTTGGACGTGCAAAATAAATGCATGTATTTAAAAAAAACCACTCAGATTTTAAAAAAGCTTCAGCATAAAGCTTTATTCTTAACACTTTACTTCGCTGCAAATTATTATAGGCCAAATGCAATGTTATCGCAGGAATTTAAAAAATTCAAATCTCATAAATAAAGTTTATTGATGAAATCCCATTTCAAATTATTCAAATTGTTGCCAACAATTTTTGAATTTCAGGATTTGGTTTGAAAAAGAGTGGGCATGGGTCAATCTGAACTCATGCGTTCCTACGCTATTTGGTTATTTTAAAATTAGGCAATTCATTAATCAATTCCAAATCAAAAAACCCACTTGTGTCACACTTGGAGAATAACCATGTAACAAAATGGACAAGGCAAAAGGTAAATTCAAAAGGAAATGTCGATTTAATTTTGGAATTCCGAATAGGGTTTCGGAAAATTTTCGAAAATGTGAGACGACTTATATTAAATATGTAAAGGGACTTAAGAAGGGTGGACAGTTTCAGCCTTAACTATTTGTCGGCTCGATTCAGATACGATTTTCAATTTAATTCAACTCATGACTGTTTTGATTTAGTTCAAGCACAATTTATATAAACCATTATTGCCCTCGCTTCATTTCATTTCAATTCAAGCAAAATGGAAAAAAATATTAATCGATTCCTTCGTTTTTGACCCTGTATTTAGAGTCGGTCGTTTTTGCAGTTTCACTTGGCGATTCGTGCAGTATCATGCAAATTCCGCGTTTATAGTCCGTCGGAGGAAAATATTAGATAAGATAACACATACAAAATAATTCGTGAAGGAAAAATTTAACGGAGTGATTCTCTAGTAAAACTTTTGACGGACTCTAAACACAGGGTGAGTCAATAAATTTCAACCGAATCATTGACCTTTGTCACCTCAAAATTGCTTTGATTTGATTTCAGAGAAGCTCGATTCAATTCGGTTCAACATTTTGAACTAAACCAAATGTACTCGAATCAAATTGAACTGAATTACAAATTGTGTGAGCCAAATTGAATTTTAATCGATTTTTTAGTTCAAAACTAAACTGACCCCACACTGCCCTCACCACGAGTGCCTACGCACAATAAAAAATTAGATTTCTAACTTTTTTACGGAATGTAGGGAAATCCTTTGTTGTCGTGTATCAACTAAAGGAGGTAGGAATTTTCCTTGCCCTTTAAGTACAATATATTCCTCATCACGTAATAAGCCGTTATTTGACTGGCCAAAATAATAATATGAAAAGCCAAGCTGATCGAATTTGTATTCTCCTGTCAATTCAATGCAGGAAATATGGCAAGAAGTTTCAAAATATAAATAATTTTAAACAAAATAAATTGCAGTTTCCAGATTCACAGTCTCCAGACTTCAGTCTGGAATCGGAACCCCCCCTACTACAACACTAATATTGTGAGTTTCGGTCTCCCCCAAAATGGGGGAGACCAAAACTCAGAATATTTCATTCAAATCTGATAAGCTCCTTTTCACGGTAAAACGTTTTTCCGGTTTTGGATTTATTTTATGATTCGGCAAAATTTTACAAATAAGCACTAAACATCGTCAACTAAACTGAGAAGTGTGTTCACCTGCTATGCGATCACCGTTTGCAAATGAAAATCGTTTCAGAATGAAAACCCGTAGGGAAAATTATAGGTTTGAGGACTCGAAAAGCTTTTGGCGTTACAATTTAGTTTTCTTAAAATTTTACACGCCCTAAATTTTGCTCAAACTCAATTTCAAAAATGTGATATCAATTTTGTGTTCAAAACCATTTTGGTGCTTTTAGAAAAATTATTATTGATTGATATGAAGAAACTTAGAAGTTATACTTGATTTTATTCAGAGAATTGGCATTCCTTCCAACTTCGAAGTGACTCGGACTAAGGTAATCCGCGTACTCACACAAGAATCCTGCCAGGGCTTTGAGCTTGAAGGAGCCTAACAAAAGTGTAAAAATTTCCAATTTAATTAAGCTAGGTCAGAATAAAAGGATAGCTTCTCCTGAGTTCTTCAACTAGGGAAAAACATTTACATAAATGAATAAGCAATGAACCTGTGCCTCATGGAAACACCCTGGACGGGATTAAAAGAGCTTTCCTCGGATTTCTCAGCATAAGCTTTAAAACCGCGGATTATTTACAATCCTTGCTTATGTATACCGTATATATTATAATACCTTATATGCATAAAGTATGGCAAGACAATGAGCATTTTGTGTCGTTTTGAAAATTAAGGATTCGTATTAAATACCATTTAGCTTGGATTTATAGGTTATAATATTAAACCAAAATTGGTCTAGTCAATTATTCTTTCATCCTATTACAGTCTACTCTCTCTATAAGAGCTCTCCCTATAAGAGCATTCTCCCTGTAGTGGCAGCCTTCGATCCCCCCGTCGATGCTGCAAGGTTACTCGCGCTCTCTATCAGGGCACTCTGTGTAAGAGCACTAATATTTCGTACCTTCCATAAGCGCCCGTGCTCTTTATAAGAGCACTTCCTCAGAAGTGCTGCAAATCGTAAGAATGTACATAGATCTGAAGCGTTTTTCTGTAAGGCGCGAAATACACTATCGAAGTTTAATCTTTTTTCACCAATGCTGTAAGTGTACAGCATTAAGTCCACAGCAACTTGAATTCAAGACTACCTCGACATGCATCATTGTACATGTTCTCTATAAGAGCATCTCCCTATAGGGGCTACTTTGAGCTGACATATAGGTTGCTCTTGTAGAGAGAGCAGACTATTTAGTATTTGCTTTGATAAAAATTTATATGCATGTTACTTGAATTAGTTTTCCATTTCGCTGATAATATCCAAGAAATATGAACCTTTTTGTACAATTATTATTTTTTCCTTCGATACATATGGTAGTTATATTTTTTAATTAAGAAACTTCAGCTTTAGGTGTGCATTTAAAATAAGGAAAAAGATAATTAACTACTTAAAGTATCATCCAGGACAAAGGTAATTACTTCTTTATGCTTACAATTAATTTACGTTTTTCCAAAGAAATGTGGAAGCTTAAGTTGGACCAATACTTTATAAAAAATTTACTAGCTTGAAACTTTCTTGGGTTCGCTTTTCATTCCGCAGCAAGCTCAACAATAATAATTTGCTCATTGAAGTTACTTTAGTCCAAAACTACTCAGCCATTAATTTATGATTCCTTATGCTAATAATATTCATATGAAATCAAAATCAATTGAAAATTGCTCACCAAAAAGTTTTGCAAAATTTTCATATTTGCAGAAACTTGGTTTTCCATTTGCTACCAATTTAATCCCTCAATTTTCGCGGTATTGCTCAATTGCTGCGCTGCCGTTTGACGCAACCATGCTTTTCAACTGGAATTACATAACCCTCCGGCAGCGCAAACGTAGTTATTACTCTACAACTCTACAACAAAAGAGTGGAAAACCTGTTTTGTGGTTCGCCGCTCAAGCTTGACGACAACTCTCTCTCTTTCATTCTTTTCGCAAAGCAAGTATAAAAAATCATTCACAATTCTGTGACAATGTTTTGTTTTTACGCTGTTAATCAAACAATGGCATGCTAAATCTATGAAAATCAAATGTTCGGGTTGCCCAATCAACCTAAAACCAGTAACTCCTAAGAGAGGCAAAAAATTGTAGTACATGTTACAAAGATAACAGTAAGATGTAGGATTTAATGCAATAATTACCTCTTAATATTTCATACAGTAATACCAACACCTAAAAATTCCTGACAATACCCTTGGACCTGGATAAGTCTTTGATCTCATAAAACAATCCACTTGATCAACAAATCTCGGTACTTTTTTGTTAATGAACTTTACACTACAAGTTAATATACACTGGTAAGTTAAGTTATTACTAAAAATTTGTTCAGTAATTGAAGATTTCGGAGGCTGCGGTTAACCCAGGGTCTAAACTTGGAATGTACATAGGGTATATCTTACGGAGCTGGCAACCAATACATATACATTGCCACCAGCCTAAATAAGTATCCAGTATTTTCAAAATTAACCCTTCAAACTTTCTGGATGTAGCCGATGAACTATCATGATGGAAAATAAATCTTCTATAAATAAAATAAGCCAATAAGACAAGAAAATAAGTCTTTACGTGATTTCTTTTTCTGGCTTTTATTCCAAAACATAAACGTATAAACGATATAACAGCATATAGTCAATGATAAGACGTTAGAGTTAACCCTGGTGACCTATTTTATTCGACATATAATAATATATTCTAAAACAATGTTGATACTCTGCATCATGTCTTGTCTTCAACCAGGAGCTCATCCAGCGGTGTATTTAAATCTACACCCTCATTGGGGGCTGCATTGGGGTGTGCACCCGCCGCCGACGTTGACCTGGTGGTTCTGGAGCGGCTACCAAGTCCCCTACCCTGGTGCCCTTTAGGAGCGTCCGATTAAGTACCAACTTGAAAAGCAACTTGTATTACATCCAATCCGCGACTGCTATGGAAGGCACCAAAGTGATAACGAGGACGCTTTGCTCCCATTCAGCAATGGATGTGTTAAGCCCAACCATGATTCCATTTAGGGCACCTGTAAATTAAATAATTGGAAATAAATTAATTTAATACAAGAAACGATAACTGTACAGAAGAGAAAACACTAGTTTATACTAAGGACTGTAACCATAAATCAAACAAATCTTTAAATTATAACTAGGATACTTTTGTACATCAGTCGAAACTTCGTGTACAACAATATCTATGTGTATAGGACAAACGAAACAAATAAAGTTACATAATGCAGTCAAAAAAATACAATGAAAATAGTAACTTGCCGATTACAAATGCGGGGATGGCAAAAATCTTCCCCTCATCTTCCACGCCCCACAAATATGAGGACTAAAACTTCTATTTTTCTTCAGTCGAAAGCATCAACCAAAATATCTGATTAATCGAAGCTGAAATTTTCTAAATCAAGCTGTCAAAAACGATTCCGTTTAAGTTCATTACAATTTTCTGGTCGTTGAAATTCAATTTTATTTTTGTACGACTTTCACGCATATCAGTCATTTACAACAAAAACATTCGTTGAAGTAATTCAGTTCCTGTCCTGATATTTAAATTAGTAACTTCATTCATAAAGTTATAACTTTGAAGTCGTGCTCCTTTTCACGCTAAATACCATGCAATAAAAATATGCTCCAGAGGTCACAAGTCTAGCGTTTCTTCTAATCGAA
This sequence comes from Spatulosminthurus flaviceps, assembly GCA_034693705.1. NCBI lineage: Eukaryota > Metazoa > Arthropoda > Collembola > Symphypleona > Sminthuridae > Spatulosminthurus > Spatulosminthurus flaviceps. The sequence goes on along the minus strand of JAQFXU010003261.1, from coordinate 10,629 downwards.
TGAATAATAATATTTGAGCAAAACTTCAATACAACGAGGTAATCCCGACAAGGCGTGTTATTAGCTTTATTACTGTACTAAGGCTACTATTCGCTGGCACAAATTTAAAACCCTTAACAGTTTCATCAGTTTTAATCAAGTTTAAATCTTTGGCCTAAAGAAGTGTGTGACACGATGTTTACAAAAAGCGTCCAGTGGTAACAAAAATGTAAAAATATGGAATTTGCAATGAAATTACAGATCTGCGGTTCCATCCTGAAATTATCTACCGCCGAGTTTTAAAAATATAATAAAACTGACTCTTGGGGGAATTTGTGGGCGTTTGGATGATAAAGGGTAAAACAAATTCACGCCATCGCCACGGAACATTGTCACAATTTTGTGATTCCTCACATCTAAACTTTCTGTTTCCCTGTATTTTTGCATTTCTCTGTCCTCCTCTCGGATGTATGGATTTTGTCTTCTTATCAACGGCTTTCACCTCACATGCTTTTGAGTGATAATTATTCTATCAACAGCAACTTTAATTCACAATAACAGAAACATGTCACTCGGAATGAATCTGCTCCATTTAATCGAAATATAATTATTACAGAAAAATACTTTCCTCTCATGACTGACTTGCAAACGTATTAAAAGGAGGACTCCATCAAGGAGTGATGAATCCTTTCGTTTTAAATTTCCACCTTTTTTAACCCGCATTTTCAGATTAGCGGATAATATTGGGAAATTATTTAACAGCATTTAATTAATTTTTAAAGGGATAAGGAAACCAAAGAGCAATTACAAAATCTGTGCGAATTGGAAATACAAATAATTATTACTCAATAAAATAATATCAATTATCTTCAGGAAAAGCAATTTAAGCAAACTTTCTTTCCACGCCATTGAATTTTGTTGAATAGATACTTTTTCTTATCTTTTAAAATTGTCTAAAGTTGCTTGAGGAGGGAATTTTTGAAACGTGTAATTGGTGAGCTGAGAAAGATTTCCTCAGATTTGACTTTTTTATTCCAGAGGAAACTGACGAGCAGAAGAAAATGTGCTTAATTATTCAAGAGCCACAGAAATTATTTGTGAGGTAAATAAATGTCCCTGCATAAATCTCAGGTGCAATGTTGACACTTGCCAAAGATAAGGCCCCTGACAATGATAAAAGTTTAGATGATAATGGAATAGCAATGAGAATCAAACGGTTCTGATCTGAGACATCTCAAAATCCATGTCATTGGAAAATCAGCAGACCACTTCAGACCTGTTTATGGAAAAACGTGATCAAACTCAGATCCTGTTCAGTCTTTGAAAAAATTTTGCGGATAGGCGAATCACTCTGAACTTCCCTTTTTTGCGTGGAAAGTAATATTAATTTGAATTACTTTCCCCAAAATCCCTCAACAGTTTCAATAACTATTCTTGTCTTTTTCTAGACCACCTGACTTCTCCTACATTCGCTTAAGTGCAGATTCGACCAGTCATATCCACTGGATCTAGTAGGAAGAGTCCATCTAAGAAGTCCCAAAGGTGAGAAAATGATACTTTGACTTGTATTCTCTTTAATTTTGCAGCATGAGCTGGCAAAATCAAGAAAGGTTTAGCAAAAATTAGGAGGGTTTTACAAATGTGAGTAAAAATTCTAACAAAACTTCACAAAAGTTTACAACACATTTACATGAAAATTAACGCATATTTAAGAGATTGCTATCATTACCATATTTTATGAAGTTTGACAAACCCATCAGAATTTTGACGAAAATTCAATTCAGTTTTTGCAGATTAGTTATCCCTGCATTTAGCAATTAGTTTGTTAACAAACGCAGCAAGATTCTCATGGCATTTTTATTTTTCCTGTTGCAAACTTATTTTGGTCATTTCTGGAAGGGTTCGCTTAGATTCAAAGTTCCATTATTATTGCATAAATTATTTTTTCTTGGCCTCCTAAAAAATTTCTCAAAAGAGTATTCGCAGGGTTTGATTAGATTGATTCGTGCGAATATTTGTGGTAGCATTGATGAAAAAGCATAGGAAAATAATATTCACGCCTTCACCACTCTTGTGCTCTTTTCCATCCTCCTCTCCACTTGTTGTTACTGCTCTTCTGATTTTATCACTCGCTTTCACCTCACACACACGGATTCAAGTTGAGACTCCAAACTCCTCACCCAATGTCCCATGAGATAATAACTCATGAACTCAATAACTAATAATTGAACACAAATAACTGCATGGCTGCGTGCAATTAGGCCCAAAGCCCTTTTCTGGGTTTTGCTATTCATGAAAGCTTGTGGGGACAATTTCTTATTTTTAATGGGATGCATGAAATTAGTTTTCGGGGGTTGAAATCTTCCTTGGACCAGAATATTGTGTTGCTTAAAAATTTAAATGTTTTAAAAATTTGTATTGGTTTCAGTGGAATCCATTTTGAATAAATAATTATTTATTCCTATTCAAGAGCAAGCTTTCGAACCTCATCTATCTTTTAATGTTTTTATCGTTTAAAAATTTCGTCACTCTTGGTCGACGAAATGATGGAAGATAACAAGATAAGATTGCGAGGATTCAAATATTCATGGAATGAGTCAAAGTTGTTGTGATGGTGAGATTTGAGGGTGTGAAATGGTTAATAAAATTTTGAATTCGTGTTCAGTCTTCAAAATTGTTGTTAACAAAAAATATCCCTCATTTTGGCAATTGCATTAGACTTTTATTTAAATCCAAGCAAAATCCTAAATACGTTGTCGTCCTGGAAACTAGTCACGCGACGTGGAATGTTTGTGAAGTAAATTGACTATTTGATAAAAAGTGGGGTTTTTGTATTAACAGGTTTAGGTATAAGTCTCAGATGCAATGTAAACAAGTGTTGAAGCGTTTAGCTAAACCATTGACGATGAATAAAGCTCAAATGATAACGCAATGACAAACACAAGCGGACACGATGGTTTGTACTGATCGAAATAACTCAAAATCCGAGTGATGTCATTGGGAAAGTGTTAAAATTTGGTGACCTACTCTTTCCCTTTGAAAATGGAGGGCACACTAAAAAGTAGAAGAATGTATAAATGAACGAAAATATTTCCTTCCCACAATTTAATTTAAAGTCCAAATTGAAAAGGAATTTTTTATTGGGATGATTTTCTATTTGATTGTGAAACAGCTTTTGCCTAATATGTATTCTGATGAGGTGATGAGTAGCCAAAATATTTAACGGTTTGGCTTCATTCTTGCACTATATTTAAATACCAAAACTGTGTAACTCAGTTTAACACAGGAATTTGAGCCCCATATTTTGTTTTGTCCTTGTGGAAACTTATTTGCATTGACTTTTCCAGGCAAAATAATGGGGGAAGCCTGGAAAATAGCGTTGAAGGAGACTCAATATGTGACAGAAACTCATCGAGACCTTTTTTCGCACGAACTTTATCTTCAGAATACTCTTCAGCCCCTGCAGAGGTTGTACGGAGAAGTGAATTATTAACTCCTCTTTGAGTGCAAAATAATAATAATTTGAGTTACTCTTCCCCATTTTATTTTCAAGTTTCAATAAAATTGCTGTCTTTTTCTTGAATCTTGATCTTCCGTCTTCTTTGGTATTCATTTGAAGGGCAGATTTGCACGTGACTCTGAGCATTCCTATATTCCTATCTTCGTACGTTGGTCCATCCGAGCAGTCTCCAAAGTTGAGAGTATAATATTTTGATAAATTGTAGTCTGTGAATGATTTGACCAAAATGTGGGAATATTATATCAAATTTAAGAGAAATTATTCTACCAAAACTTACTCACAATCAGAGAAAGTCCACCAAAATTTATTAAAGTTTAGTGGAAATTACCGCTTATTTGGGACACTGCTGTAATTTTAAAGGAAATTTTGACAAAATATTGCACAAAAATTGCATAAATTCCATATGGATGCTGATAAAACCATAAATATATTTTGGCAGCAAATTTACAATTGACTACCAAATGTTTTTTGACCAGAATCATTTAATTTAAAAAAAAATTAGGTAAGTTTAGCTATTCAGCAAAATTTAATGAAATTGTCAAGAAATCCAAGCAAACCGCTACAACTGTATGGTAAAACAAACAAAAATGTGTGGAAGATTTCATGAAAATTTTGGGAAGATTCAAGAAAACATGAATGTGATTTGACGAAAATTTTGAATTGATTTGACCAAAATTTGGGAAGATTTGTACTAAATTTTGGGGAGATTTGACCAAATGTAAGCAAAAATTTATTCTTGATTAGTGGAATAAATGCTATGCTTATTCTATGCTAGCATTCCGCTATAAGAAAACTTACGAGCTCATCAGCTCCGTCTCAACTTGAAAATATCCCTACAGCACTGGAAACCTTTGCAAATGTACCGGATATCATTGGCAACTTTAACACTCGATCTATTTACACTTCCGTGAGTACGAGCTCAAATCCCATAACCCTTTATTTACTAGGACCAGGAAACCGAGTTGAAGCCTTACAATTTATTTACCCACATCACTTGAAGTCTCCAGCAGATGCAGAAAATGCACGAGTTACAGGGCTCAAGCCCTGTAACTCCCCTCATGAGTACTAATTGGAAATAAAGGAGGAATAAGAAAACTCTGTCAGACCTGCGGGTATATATCGGAGTATAAACCCCCCATTTTTTTTTACAGGGCTCAAGCAAAGTTTCTATTCTAAACTGGTACTTAAAGAAGGGGATGAGCCTGGCTTTGCACTTCCATTGGAACTTGTCGGCCCCGCTGATCAAATCTACAACGTTTTCCCGCAGAATCGTAAACAGGCGGGTTATTTCAAAAGAAAGTTCGTCCCTTTCGTGAAGCGGATGCTCACGGACAATCCCAGTCGTTCGCTGGAGCGTTAATTTTATTTACAAAAATTCCGCTACTACACGCCGACCCACCGGAATATGGTACTATATGGCTTTGAGTCACCAGTTTTTAACGTATTTTATAGTTACGTTCCCAACTCGGAACAGAGGGACGGAGGATTAGCTCTGCATTTATTTTTGACGAGAACTGGAAAAATTTGTAAGGGTATGCGCGATAAAAATGAGGATAATAACTCTATCCTTAAAGGATAACCCTTAAAAGTGCAAAATTTCAACCCTTTAATTCTCATAATGTCAGGTTGGTTAACATTGAAATGTGAGAGTGGCCGAAATAACGTTTCCAGTGAGTAATATACCCCTGCTTAGGACAAAAGTGCAGGAAAATTTCAGAAAAAAATATATTCTAAAATTTCAGCTTGGGGGTCTAGCTTAGCAGAAAAATTATTCAGAAAACGAACTTATATACGGGTTTTTACAGTCCCGCAAACATTTGCGGCTCGAGTTCTGAAATTCGGGTATTTTCGGAAATTAATTTTTATTGACTTCCGGGAATGAAAAATTTTCTGTAATACCGTGCCATGCTAAAAAAGGGAGGTAATTCTCGGGTTTTCAAATATATTTTTTCTTTTAAATAATTCTGTCGGGAAGACTAATATTTTAATTTTGCTGGAGAATTTAAACTCGCGATTGGGAAAAACCCCGGGCAAAACACAGGGATAAAGAAAATTCAACTGTACAAAAACAAAAAATGATATGATCTTATCTATTTCATCATCCCTGTCAATGGCTGATATTTAGATGCAAACCAATGAAAAATATAAATGAATTACCCTGTATTTTTGCACTGCAAAAGTGCCGTTCTGGAAGCGTTTTTGAAAAATCAACCTCAAAAGAGCTTGGTGTAAAAGGTAGTAATGTGGAATGTTTCACTATGAAATTGATACCATCGTAACCAGAAAATTCTGAGGAATAAATTTTGCCTATTGCATTATTATGACTGGCTGAACTGAGCTCCAAAAATATTTTTGAAGCCGAGGTCCAATATTGTGGAAACACCCTCTGTATAAGAGCCTCTATTAGCATAAAAAATGCACAAGATAGCGCTAAGGCCAGTGAATACGCATTTTATAGATTTTGTGATTATTTCCTTCGAAGTTTTTTGTTCACATCAGACTGAAATGAACAAGAATTTTATAATGGAAAAAATGTTAAAATATTCACTTGGATTTTCTTGGGGTTTTACACGTGGAGGAAAAGTAATTTAATTGCGGACTTAATTTTACCACAGAATGGGAAATTACATGAGTTAAATCCTTTCATTTGTCCACAATGAGCCACGAACCGTTCCATCATTTCAGAAACAATCTTGAATTACAGAGAATTGGGGCGCTGGTCGGAAGCTAATTTTTGTGCAAATTGAAAATTCAGTGGAGAGTTGACTCAGTTCTTGAAAATGTTTCTTCTCAGTACAAGCGTCCATAAAATTTCCCTTGTTAAAATTGTTATTTACATTATTTTCCTTTCCATTGCTTAAGAATATTTTGTGTTATTGTTAAAATAATCAAAGGGAAAGGAAAATTTGGAGAAATTGTTAAAATTCCGAATCCTTTAATTTTGAAAATTATTTTGCAAATTTTTGAAATGAGTTTCCTCCGAGGTACTTTTGTTTTAATGTTCTGGGTATTTCTTCGGTGGTTTATGTAGCGCGAGGGGAGAAATCGGGTGAGTGGGGAAGATCCATTAGGGAGGGAGGAATCTGAATTTGAAATGCTGGATTCTTTATTACAAAATTGCAACAGGTTTGATCACAATATTTTATTTTTTCAAATTAGGAGATCTAGACTTGGAATGGGAGGCTATTCAGAAGTACGTGCAAAAGTACACAGAAGAAGAAAATGAATATGCGACGTCTCAAGATGGTTGGGCCGAGATCCACATGCGATCACAGACAAAGGAGCAGGCGAAGGAAAAAAGCTGCCAAGTCATCCCTCCCTCGAAAGAGGAAACCACAACCACGGGTTTTAATTAATGAACTTTATATGTTCAAATATAAACCAAAGCATTGATCCTTACGGGGAGAAAATTAAAAGCCAAGGTAAATGTGCAATGCTAAGTCATTGGCGGAAGAAAAAGCCTTCAAATTAAAATCCCATCTGAAATTGTCACCCACTCATTTTTTGTTTCTCAGATTCGATCCAAACCCAACAATTCTCTCTCTCACTTTCTCTCGCTCCTCAGCACTAAACCCAAAAACCACAATTTCCTTCTTTTTCCTCTCACGCTCTTCCCAAACCAAGGTTTCGAAGGTTTCATCAGAAACCGAATGACTATTTAATTGAACGCAGCAAACTCTTGGTTTTGCAACCCTTAATTAAATAATACTCCGGTACCTGAGTGTACGGCACCATGTTCTGTACCAATTTAGAAAGCTGAAAAAATTTCTTTTCAGAATTGACATACATCATTGCACTCCAATATGTGGGTCAAAAGTTGCAGCAAGGCAAATTGGCTAATGTTGGATTTGCTATCTTGGCGTCCCACCAATAGTGCTCTTATTGGGAAATTCTTAAAGCTTGCCCTGTTTGCTTCTTGTGAACGGCTCATCCGATAAACCCCTTTAGCACAATAATTTTGGGTGATTTGAACAAAATTTTATAGTATTTTATCAAAGCCTTTGTTTGGTTCGGTTTGAACGTTTGTTTAGTGGGCCCCACAAAGTAATTTTCAATTAAAACTCTACTTACTTAGCAAACGCCTGTCATATAATTATAGAAGATGCTGTATACCGACATATATATTTGCTTTGGCCATTTTCCTATCCAATGTCAGCAGTACTGATTTCATGCTCTCAATACATACAAAAATAATGCTTCCATATTTAGATAAATTTAAGTACTAGGAATAGTGCACAATGTATATTTGATAAAGCTTGCCTAGTTATAAGTTTGATTGGCATATCAAAATTTATACAATTTTCATATCCACTCACAACGACATACAAACAATATTTGCCAATGTGAAATAATGAAGCTACAGAAGGTTAGCCCTGAATATTTATTGACTTTTTATTTAAAATCCAGTATATCCTTGCTTCCAATAATTATTGTAGTAGATAATACTCTTTTATAAATACATTCCTATGGTACGTACATATGACAACAATTAATTAGTTTTGACAATTTCTCAAACCCATGCCAGTTTTATCAATTTTACCAGCTCTGAACACATAGAGAAACCCCTTATCACTATCTTCCGTAGGTAAAATATTGTGACAACATTATTGCAATGGAAATATAAAACAATTTCACAAATAACCGATATTGGAGTTTTACATGCTGTTTCTATGGAAACTTTTATCCCAATAACTTTTGGTTGGTTACACTTTTTAAACACAGTTAAATTGACAGAGAGAGAAAAGCCCAAGAGGTAAAAGGAGTAATTGCTCATCTAAATTTCTAGTTCATATAGAAAAATATTAAACTGTTACTATTAAGCAGCCTGAATCTGTAAATGCATTTCCTTATTCATTGAAATTCAGATCAAATTTCCCGCATCTCCATTACACTAAAATAAAAATTCAAAATTGATTATCTCACAATTTGAAAATTACACACTGTCAGCTTGAAGTGTAATTCAAAACAGAAATTTTGTTGTCCATTTGTTCTTGAAAAATTTAGAATACAAAAATGAGAATTGAACAAAGAATTAAAAGTGTGTAGTAAATTTTGTGAATTTTTTGATTTCTCCTTCAAAATTCAAACCAAAACCCTAAAATGTTGACCAAAAGCGATGCCCAATGGACAATGAAATTTTTAAGAATGATTTGCATTGTTGGATTTTTACCCTTGGACATCGATGTTGTTCAATGTCAAATCAGAGCAACAAGGGGATTTCGAAGATACCTGCATGGATTTTACTCTGCCATCCAATTTCTTTCTTTTAATTTCATGCTTGTGAGACTAATCCAGTCTCTAGTTCAAGTTGATCTTTTCCATCCTGCAGACTTCACTTACCATTTGCTCATTACATTTTCCACTGGCGTCCTTCAATTTTGGATCCATTCACTCTTTGTTCGTAACCCAGAACTGATTAAAATTGTGTTTGACCAAACCCTTAGGACATCAACAAGTAAGATATTTTATGTATTTTTGAAAGCTTAAGCAAATCCGATCACAACTCAAGTGAAGACGCCCGTTCGATGAGCGGGTGGAATTTTAGCTCATTATTGTTCCGTTCAAATTGTATAATTATTATGTTCGTTTTTTACTTTGAGCATACGTATTTAAGTATGGGAAAAGATTTTGAGCTTTCTAAATTCTACTCAAAAACTTTTGTTGGATGCAAAAGGAAACACCACAAGTTTTTAATGATGTCAAACATCATAGTCTGCCAACTCTAATAACCTAGGCGAGTACAAGCATGTCATCTGTGCAAAACCCCCCCCCCCACCAAATTTGAAAAATTAACGATAATTCATGTTTTTTTCTATTTTTTCCAGATCATTAAACAATAGCTTTTTAAAAAATCATGGAGGAAAAATGATTTGCGCTAATGTTTTTTGAGTGCTGTAAAACACGTTAATTTTTTACTCCAACACATTAGTCAAGATTCCACAGATATGCATATATGCGTGTTGTGTTGCAAAATATTTCCTTGACAATAAGAGCTCCATTAAAATCATTTAATGAAAAGACACGTGACGTACATGTGAGTTTAAGTCTATCAAATCGTTTTTACTAATTCTTTGAAGCGGTGCCAACCAGTGGATGGGCTCGATGGAAAAAATACACAATCCAAGATTTACTCGTTGTGGGGGCACCAATATTTACAGGATTCTTGCTTGCAATGGCAGCCATGTTTCTCATAAGGCCAACTCGGATAATGTATGTGTCATCTGTATTTGGGATCCAGTTTGTTTCTATCCATGAATCCTTTCTGTGGATTGGTGTGGAACTTGCGCCATTTACGGTGATGACATCTACCATAATGTTTTCAGTGCTTTTCCAAGCTGGATTTTTTCAAACCACTTTACAAGAAATTGAGGAGGCAAGGAAGTATTTACTCGCATGCCGGTGATTTGCATTGGAATTATTATTTTATTTTTGATAATTACTTCAAATGTTTATGCTCATCTTTCCTTGGATTTCTTGCTTCTTGTCACAGTTATCACTTCCCTGACCAAAGGGTTCTGAGGACTTTAAAAGCTATTCGAAATCTGGAGCTGTCGATATTGCTATTCAATCAACTCTTCTCTAACGTGATATTTTGCACGAAAATTGCTGGGATTTTTGTGCCTGTGGTTTGTTTCTATGCAGGGACCATATTTATTCATACTTTTCCACTTGAATCGATGGTGTACTTTGCGGGTGGGGTGCAAACCGCTGCTGCTTACTTATTACTGTATGACAAAGCGTTTTGCTTTCCAGGGAAAATCATTGAGCTCAAGAAGGAGGTTCTGCTTGAATCCAGGAAAATATCATTGCTATCGAGTAGGAAAGAAGTAAGGCGAGTGTTGTTGTCCTTACGATCAGTGGCTATTCGAGTTGGGAGGTTCAGGGAGCTTGAAAGAACTTCGTCAGCAGAATTTGCTCATTTTGTGTTTGACTCGGTTGCGTCACTGATTATCGCTCGACGGGGACATTGACTTTGTTTATTGAGATGTTACATTGGATTTAAATTTATGACCAAGTTGGGTTTAACTTCATTGTGAATATTGATGTCCCAATTAGTGCAGTCAATGGGTACAATATTTAAGAAACCCGTTCCCACCATCCCTTGTACCCAACAAAATTACCCAACCCGA
>JAQFXU010003260.1:0-16921 GCA_034693705.1 Spatulosminthurus flaviceps | reverse complement strand
GAGTTAGCATATGGAGTTAGCATATGGAGTTAGCATATGGAGTGAGCATATGGAGTTAGCATATGGAGTTAGCATATGGAGTGAGCACATAAGGGTTAATGTATATGCTCACTCTCAAGCATATGCTCACTCTGGCGACAAGTACCTTACCGTAACTTACCTACAATTCAAATGGTAAAAGTTAACGTTGACTTTCATATATGATTGTAAAATAGCTGAAAATTGGGTTAGAAATGTTTTTTGCATGGAACTTGATGTGGTAAAAACCAGTTTAGCTGGAAGAAATTAAATTAACTTTGTTCAATAAAAAATTTGATTCAAATTACTTAGGTTGAAAATGTTTATAATTTAAGGAGCCGAGACCCGCATTAAATAGCACATACGTAAAATACCCTATAATTGTATACCAAAACGTCTTAGAAGTAACCAAGGAGCCATTTATTATTATATTCGGTTTTCTGAAATTCCACGATTTTTCAAAATCATTCAATCTTTCAGTGAATTCATCCCGAGTCAGAAGATGAAGTTCTGGGTATTTTTGAAAATATCCACTACCAAATAATCCAAATGCACCACCGCACACCGAGGGCTTTGCTAAAATAAATATGATTAGTTGCTTCACCGTCGGTGTTCCTTTCATTCTCACTTTTTATACTTTTAAGTTATTCGTCAAAATTTTCACTCCAGAATTAATTCGTAAGCTCTTTGCCTTTAAATCTGGCCCCGTTGATGATGATCGTGTGCTTTTAACATTCGTCCACTTCTGAAGCTCGGGATTCGGTAAAAGTCGTGGAAAATATCTACTTCCCCTCTGCAAAGTGAAACACTGCCGAAATATACTGCAGCAAGTATGCGCTAGCATAATAATAATTAGCTATTTTTGTCCACCTCTGCACTGTTTACAAAAATATCATTGTTGGCTGTAACTATTATCTAACAATAATTGTGTACACAGGCTGGTCATTTCGTGACAGCAGTAGTAATAATTATGTCGAAGTTAAAGCTGTACACTTTTAGTGAGTACGACAGTATAACTCCCATTAGCACAATTATATTCGTCTCTCATTGTCAGTCGAATACTGAAAGTACGCTAAATGCTACTAACAGGCTGATCCTGGTTGAAATGCAGATTTGTGATGAATTTTGGGGAAAGGTCGGCACAAACATTTGAATCTTATTTTAGTGGATGGAAAAATGAAAGGGAGTAGGGTAGCAACACAGTCAAATATAATAAAAGTCAGAGGTGCATTCATGTAGAGATTAGGAGTCTCAGGTTCAGGTTATACATATATCCAGACATAGTGGTGATAGCAGCGTGTATCAATATTATCAAAGGAAATCTTGAGATGAGCAATATTTTTATCGTATCTAATTATCATATGAATAAGACATTCCTGCATCGATGTACGACGTGCAAATGATTTTTAATTGAATCCCATAATCGCATGTCAGACATAAACAAAGTAGACGAGTTAGTATTTGCGAGCTTTTATTCAATTCAATTTGGCTTAATTAGCGTGTTAATCCTGGACCAGTTTGCATAAACTAGTCTATTTATATAATTATAGCATATTTATTATTGTACGTATATTATAAATTATAATTGGCATTTTATTATATGTATAATTATTTTTTTTTTTAAAGCTGTTCAAAACTGTACTTTTTTAAACTTTTTGAGATGAAACAATCAAAGGCGTTCCAAACCTAAGGAAGATATCAAATTTTGTTAACAAGTTTCTAAAAAATACATTTTTTTAAAATTACGAATCCGTAACGTATTATACTCCTTATTTAAATCCGACGATTTTTGCTTGATTATATGTATTTTTCGATGATCGATTAATGAATACAATCTAATTGTATGGGCTTATCGTTTTTATAATTGTTAATGTGAAGCCTGGTTCAACAAATTAGATCGATCCTCAAGTATATATACAGGTAGAAAACGAGACTGTCCATAATAGACTATCCTTAAGTACCACACTTTATTCGTATTTTTTGTTTATTCAAATCCGTGGCTTGGTCACCACGATGGGAAATTTTCCTGCGCCTGCATAGCTATGCATAATTAATTGGCATAAGTTATGCGTAATTTGCAAATAATTATGTAAACATTTCCGAACACTTTTTCTTTCATAAAGGATTGTTACCCAATCGGGCATAATATGTGCACAATTGGGTACCAATCCTTTATGAAGAAAAAAGCGCTCGAAAATATTTACATAATTATTTGCAATTTATGCATAACTTATGCCAATTAATTAAGCATAGCTATGCAGGCGTTGGAAAATTTCCCATCGGGACACTAATTAATGATTTTAGAAAGGCCAAGATGGACAATGCAGGCAAGGAATACACAAGTTACTATTTTGAAGTGTTTTACAGCATTACAAGAATATTGCTTTAGATTTGTAATACAAGGATTCGAAATACAGTAGATTTCTATATAGTGGCATCCAAGGGATCCTTGAAATTCTGCCACTTTAGATAGATACCATTATAGCCTCCCGTGCGTTTTCCCTATTAAGATTTAAGGGTATGCCAATTCTGAGGGCATCATCACAAAATTAGAAATAATTCCATTTTTTTACGTCAAAAATTATTTTTGAATTCATAAAACATAATAGATTTTTGTTTTTTGACTAAATATTTGCCATTTGTTGTTCAGAAAGAGGCAAAAAGTGCTGAAAAGGCACAAATTTCGTCAAAATACTGCCACTAAAGCGTATACCTTTAGCATGGGGATTCTCTGGGGAGGATTTTAGTCTGCCACTGTATGCCATCTTAGGGGAAACCACTATATAGGGAATCTACTGTATATTAGAAATGATATTTAAATGTTTGAATCTACATATACGCACATACGAGAACCTAGTAAATTGAGGTTAGTTGTTGTGCTTGTTTTTGTGGCTTCACCAATGAAATGATACATTTCGTGGTTTGTTGCTGTGGCCACAATTTGATATTGTGGCTGTGGTTTGTAGTGTTCAGATTGTTTTGTTGTTCATAGATTTTGTTGTCAGTTGTGGTGTGCTCTATATTGGAAATATTGCTCTTTCTATTAGATGTAACTGTGGTAGTTTTGTTGTCGACGATTGAAGTTATGACATTAATTGTACTGATGATGACCTGTTCTGGGGATTGCAACTGTTCTCGCAATGATTCTGCGAGTGCTACCATTACTCCTATGAAGTAGTAAATAATACAAAAACAAATAAAATGCCCAAATCTTACATCACTACGTCTTTTTCCCTTTTCTACAGGCTCCTGGTTTCTTAATTCAATGGCGTCCACGAAACATTGGAGGACCAGCTGCACATATTTCAATTTATCTTCATTTGAAAATCCTTTTGAGGTTAGTTTAATTGTATCTCTGATTTTGCTCGCCTTCACAGGATGGAAGTTCCTTATCTTCGGGACAACAATGTGGTCAACATCAGAAGGCGAGCAGTTTAATTCATTCTAAGGAAACAAACGCCGTACGTTGGAGAGTTCAGATAAGAGATCATCCAGTTCTCGACTTTGCTTCCTGACTAGTCTGTTTCAAGAAACATTTATTTGACAATGTTTGTTCCCTCTGTTTAACTCAGCTTTTAAATACAATGCGCAACTACGATACAGTATGCTGATAATTCTTACTCTTCAAGGTAACGTTCTCTCCTACGAAGCATAAAAATAAGCTTCGCATTTTGAATATCGTATTTCTGAAATCTTTTTGAACGTCGTAATCGACCGGAACTTCCCCCACGAATTAAAAAATGCGGATTTCTGTAAATGACATAACTCCTGACATCCGCTTCTGTTAAATTTAAAATAAACAATTCATAATCTATTTACTTCCCTTATTCACTTCTATTATTGAATCAAAACATGTTTCAAATCACGCTTGGGATATACGATCCCCAAATAAAATACAAATACTACCTTCGAGAATTTGAATAACAAGCTTCATAAAATATAAAGGATTGTAACTGATTCGAACGCTTCGGGAAATCATATACGCGATGTCTTCCGGGCTAAGCTACAAACCAACAAATCAATCACCGACAAATTAAAATTTCTCGTTACCGAAACTTACCACACCACCACGACCGCACTTTATGTAACTGAAGCTGTTCCAAAATTATAAAAATAATTTGAAATGGTCTCTCCTTACTTTGAGCCTGTCAGCTAAATATTCCATTCTATTCCTGAATTTACCGTCCTTGAATTCATCCAATTCATTGACTTCTTTTCTCCATTGGCTGGACACCCTTTTCCAGAATCTTATCGGAATATTCGTCAAAGGAATTGCACATCGAAAAGGTATATTTAAAATCCGAGCTATGTCATATGCAAGCGCTTCCAATTCTTCTGAGGCAATGAAACAAAAAACCCATTACTATTAATAAGCATAATGTAAAAATTCCATTTTAAATGTTTAGCACTTCAATTGCATACCAAAAGGTCTGATTGTGAGAAGTAACCAAGGAGCGATTTCTATGCGGTCTTGTGAAACTCCATGTTGTTGTAAAACCCTAATCCTTTCAGTGAGCCCATGTGGAGTCATTGTAGTATTCACTTTTGTTTTATTTTGTAAGTTCTTTGGGAAAAATTCCGACAGAGTTGAGGCTGGAGGAGTGTTTTGATAATTTTTCAAAGCAGGAACTCTCGCATGGAGCTGTGTCGATGTTATACTGCACTTTTGAAGTCCGGGATTTGGTAATAAGAGGAATGGTTTTCCATGCATGTTTAAAGTTCGTGGATAATATCTACTCACAATTAGAAGCATGGAACACGGTCCAGTATGCTCAAGATCCGGCAATTATTACGATCCATCTTCTCCATGCAGTATATGGTAAATATTTATTCAGGTTTATTTATCCTTAACCCTTACAACCGCGTTAAGCGCATATACATGTGCAATAGTTCAAGCCCTCCATTCATGTAGTAGGTAAATACAGTTAGAAAATATGTATGTGGATCTATAATAGATTATGGTTCTTAATTAACTCATTTTATTCGTAATTTATCGTCTGTAATTTTTTCTAATCTCGTTAGTTTACAGTTTTGTTGCTATAAGAGTTTTGTTGTTGTCGGTTGTTGTGTTCTCAAGCTAGGGCTAGGAGTCCTTCCGACGGCTTTGGTAATGACGGAATAATTTAATGAAAAGAGCATGACTTGAATTTTATTATTTTTTATTTAAATCTGACACTGCAAAAAATTTAACAATTTAAAACAAATATTTTTTTCAACATTTTAAAAAATATGAAAAAGTATGTGCCGTACATACGAGTTAAGCATGATCTGCCAATTGATTAATACAGCATACAGCATACAGCGTGGCACAAAACAATTCACAAATTATTTCAAGGCGCAGAACATTTATTATTAAAAATACACTGCGGCAATTGTTTCAAACAGAGCTTTGCATAATTATTGGCCAAATCACTCAATCGCAATTTCACGATAATAATTTCACACGATTTTAAATCAAATAAATCTTAAACAAAACAGTTATAGCCCCATGTTCACGGTATTGGTCACAACAGATCCTAATGTCAATTTCTTTTACATCTGACAATGAGACAATTAAGCCAAAAACACTAAAGCTGGTTTCGCATAGCCCTTAATATAGTCGCTGATTGATTTCGACTTCGATTTTGTTTTTATTCGCGTTCATAATCGCATAGCCAGTGACTGCGACTTTTATAGAAGTCGCTCGGAAAAACGTCGTTGTCGCAGGTATCTGCAGACCGTAGATATTATCGATCAGCTCAGCGACTTTGTTGCGATTTCTCGTGTAAACTAATTCTCGGCGTTTTTCTTAAAGTCAATGGCTTGAAACCCTTGTCATTGAATAAAATATTATAATACATTAACTACATTATTTCAAACAAGTAGGTTGAACATTCATTACATAACACCTTTGAATTTTTTTGAATTGCAAGATAACCCATTACTAAATTATGAACGTATGAATAAATAATTAACGTATAAAGTAATTATACTTTTAAATGGAAAACGGTAGGCATCATTATCTTCAAAACTTAATTTTTTGAAAATACAGACCGTTTTGGGTTGAGGAAATCAGCATCATCCACACGTGCATAAACTTTCAATATTTCAATGGTCATCTCATAAGTGGGAAAGTCTTTCACGTCCGGCCCATTAATTTTAATCTTCATAAGACCATCCACTGTCGCTTTGTCAAGACTCGATCTAGTTTTGGTCTTGATACCATTCATAATTGAAAATCCTGTAAGAAGATTTGATTTAACTGTAAAGCAAATAACTATAAGCTGGCTAGAGGATAATCATTTACCATACTTACCACGCTCACACTCCGATGACGTGTATGACGTTACAAGTACAAATTGAACCAGTGTCCGTGTTAACCGTGACCAATACGTGGAACAAACTGTCAATGCTTTAGGCCAAAACACGGTTGCATCATTTTCCTTGAAAGCACGTAGATCTTCATCTAAGGTGATACAACCAAGCAGCTTATTCCACTCATTAACTAGCAGATCGCAATTTACAGTTTCGTTGAAATAGTAAAACCGGCAAAGGTAATCCAATCGATCGTAATAGGTTTCGTAGACGTGGTGCTTCTTATGAGATTCGTCGATTAAATAATAAGCATCCAAAGAAAAAACAGCTCGACGTTGTGCAACAGCTTGTTGCTGGCATCCAATTGTTTGTTCAAATGCAAGACGTTGAGGGTTGAATATTTCAAATGTTTCGAGCATTTCAAGCTTGAAATAATTTTTTATGGAAGTAATCAAATTAGCAAACAGTTCTTTTCTCACGTCAACATACGGCAGCATTGCATACGGATATTGGTGTTGAATTTTCATACCACGTATCATGGTTTCGTCACATGAGTCGACAGCGTCCAAATTACATTCGCCTTCATCGCACTCATGAGAGCATGCAACGTTTCCCAAAAACCCTTGAAGCCATTCTCCTGGGCTTTCCTTGTATTTCTCCAAGGCTGATAGAACGGTATATACTTCCACAACTTTTCCTGTGACTGTTGACGAAGCCATTTGGAAAGCTTTCGATGCCTTTTTGAAGGTTGAAAGGATATCGAGTAAGTCATGCAGAGCAAAAAGAAATGTTTTATCCGTAAGTCTTTGATGAATCTCGACAGCAGTTTCTTGAGCTGATTCATCGAAGTCGTCGTCTTCACTTATTTCGTCAACATCATACACTAGCGTATAATGGTTGTTGTGGACTGCCAGAATGGACTCATAAAGGGTTTCGCTCCACCGAATATCGTACGGATACTTCATAGACTTGGGAATTTCGTCCAATGAATCAGCTGATCTCAAAAAGTGTTGCCACTTTTTGTGGCCTCTTGAGCGATAATAAGTATAAATTTTCTTGATAAATTTATCAAACGTCTCAAAATATGTCAGTTGCCATAGAACGCCATAGTCAAAAGCCGTTGCCGTTTTCTTCTTAATTCTTTCATTGATGTCTTTTGTCTTTTCTTTGTTATGACGTATGCCAACCTTGTACGCTCGATCAAGGTTGTGGGCAAGGCACACAACATTTGGAATTGGACGACCGATATACTCTATTATGAAAACTCGAAAAGATTTTAAGTTTCCTGTCATAACCGATGCACCGTCGGACGAAATGGAAGTTAGTTTGGATTTAAAATAATTCTCAAAACCATCAACATTTTGGTCGTCGAGCTGAATCTGTTCTACTAGAGAATTAACCATATCTCTAGCTTTTTCACCGTTGGACATGTGTACTAAGGAGTAAAAATGAGTAACTGGATACTGATTGCCATTTAGAGTCTGAAAGTAAACAGCGAGATACGGTTGGTTGGCGCTGGTGGAAGAATCTGCCAGTATCGAGAAAGGTTGTTGTTCGGCAACTAATGTTCTCAATAGATCAGTATGAAGAGTTCGAGCGATAACTTTAGTTATTCCTTGCGCTGAAGTGTCAGTGTGATGTAAAAAACCAACATTAGAACCCATAAGACGCAGTGCAGTCATTAGCGTTTCATGCGCTTTGAATGAAAGTCCGGATTTCATTTCTGCATACAGAAAGAGAACGACATTCATAGAAGCGTTGAATGTTACACGTTCCTTGTTTTCAAATTCTGTGACTAACTTCTTTTGCATTTCCTCACTAGTAGATTGCTGAAGTCTCTCATAAAATTCCATAGCTTCGTTATGTACAATATGGTCTTGATGGATTTTAATTGCGTCTCGGTTTCTATATATATTACTTGAAAGAAATCCAGATTTCATTATATTTGTTTTGACTTTCACATCAGGTCGAAATCCCAATTCAAAATATGTTCTACATGCGTTGCAATAAAATTTGCACATGGGATCTATTAGGAATCTCAGCCACTTTTGAATTGATGGTGTCTGAGTAATAATATCGTCATTTGGAAAAAAGCTTTTGCAGGACTCAATGAAACCAAGATTGAAGGGCTGTTGAGCAGCTAGTAGCTGCGATGTACTTATAGTGTGATAAGGTTGTTTACAAATTTGTTCATTAGTAACTGAATCACCGTCTAACTGGGTACCTTCTGGATCTTCATCGATACAATTGTTTGTTTCTCCTGGTGATTGTGGTTTTGCCATAAAAACACTTGCATCAAACCCATTATAGGTTTCATCACATACATTCAAACTCATGCCGGCATTTTCAAGTTGATTCCACGATGTGCTGAACATTTCAGCTTGTGGATTAGCAATTGCTGGTTTCCAGAATAACGAAAACTCGTTTCGTTTAATTTGATCTTCAAGACCAATTATGACCATGTCCACCACGTGTTTTGCGATAGTCTTAACTTGTTGCGTCGTCACGGATTTTGCTTCCATTGAACCATCAGTATGAATCCAAAGATTGAAATCTTTACCTTCGATTTTTGGAACGTCACGTAGAAGCAATAGAGCGTACGGGCCTTCACCTTTCAAAGGTAGCATATTCTGATCAACTGTGGTGGAAAAAACTGACTGGGAATGAGTTGTTCCTAAAGAAACATCAACGTTTTTCACCTTCGGTGACCCAACCACTAAATATTGTTTCCCCTCTTCGTATGGAACATTAGAAAAATCGTATACAAATAGAAATTGCAGCGGTTGACCTCTCAGAATTAGCATTTTATAAATTGCCAAAGGGTTTTTTGGGATTGGTCCTGGCCGTTTAACGCAGTTTGTCTTGAACTCAATAAATGGGAAGCAATCCTGTTCCACATTTTGAGCTGGATATGACCATTTATATTTTATCAGTATGATAGTATTACCAACACACCAGTTTAAAAGTTGGACCTTTAAATTTTTCATGTTTACCGAATTTTATTTCTGAGAAAAGCATATTACATCGAGGTCCAGGATCCCTTCTCGGTTTCTTTGGTGGTGGAGCATGTACGTCATGGTCAATGCAGTCCAAAACTGGAGCTGGATTCGTTATTACAATTGATGAAACAAACAAAACAGGTATAAGCAGCAGCCTCCTAACAATGTTCAAACAATAATTGGCGATTATAAGTTATTAAAGCACTCCAACAATATTTGAATAGCATACCTTAAATTACAAGCAAACTTTTATCGAATACTATAAATGTTGAATACATGACAATATTACTTACGGTGGAGGAATCATAGCTGACTCCTATTTTGATTCGAGAAATAATCCCTCCAAAGTGAACCTTCAAAGAGGGAACGACCGATGAGACGTTTCCGTTTGAAAAGAAAATTCTGTAAATCATTTTAAAATCTTCATAATTTTGTTTTGTAACGCTTTTATTTAATTGGTAATAAATAAATGGTGCGTATAATATTTTTTGAAACAAGACGTTTGATGCTCCCAAATGCCAGCTTAGTTTGTTAAAGTTAATAACAACTTTTTTAATATATTTGTAGCTAAACATGAATGAATTAGAAATACCCATATTAAATGAAATGTCGTTTACATTAATTTTTTTGCCCATTTATGTAGCAAAATTATTTCAAATCTTCGAGTTCTTGTTTATTGCTTTAAACCTCCTTCTTTGTTACAACTTATATGGATTACTTACGTATATATTACTTCTTCGATGTTATTATTCCTCCCTAGAAAACAAGTAACTACAGTAAACGAGGATCTCGCACGACTCGTAGTAGAACCTGTGTATATCAGAAAATTTGTTCAATCATTCTTATTTGAAATTGTTTTGAAGTATTTTTATAAATTAGTAACAGGTAATGAAACTAAACAACCCGCTATAACTACTGTTAGATTTCCATCGGTACTTATTGTGCTGCCAATATTACGGTGTAAATTATGCCATAAGAACTTCGAATGGATAAGTAGCAATTGTTCATAATAAATATAAAAATCAAACTGACCAAATTTTCTCGCGTTTTTATTCATTGCATTTTAACATGGATCCACCAGGTAAAATTTCAGCACCTACCTGAGAACTCGAGCTAATACTAATACTGAACAAATGCTAGAGCTAACCAAGGGAATTTCGTAAAAGGTCTTATCTCCTGATCAATTTTATCAATAATTAATCAAAGGTTTCTGCAAACCAATACTAAAATATACAGCAGAAACTTGCTGTAACGCGCATTTTCCAATCTTTTCTACAGATTAGTTTTCTTAGGGCTATTCATTTCTCACCAGAAAATCTATTACACACCAAAGAGAGATATTATTCACACATTCAATATCGCTGGGATTCTGTTCCTCTCCTGGAAACACTACGTAAAAATGGTAATATAGGTGAGATAAATTTGAAGGGGGATCTCATAAGGATTTAGTATGAGAAAGCGGTCGTTATGCAGAAGTTCTTTGTAAGTTGGCAAGTGTAAATAATTGAAGTTTTGGAGGTAAGTTGTCGTGTCTGCAAGTTTCGATTTCATGATTTAATTCTCAAGTTATTGATAACGTTATTAAGAACGACTGTGTTAACTGTATGCCATTTTTTGGTGGAGCCATGCGTAATTATATATGGGTGTAGGAAAATTCGTCCAGGAACATTTCACAAAAATGACTTCGTCCAAATTCGTCCAAAAAATTTAAGGCTCATTCATCCATAAAATTATTATCTAAAAGCATCATCTTTGCAGTATATATTCAAGATATTTCAAAAAATGTTTGATTTACAAATCATTCATCCGGAATAATTTTCTCCATAAATCATTCTTCAAGAAATGATTTTCGACCAAAAATCTTAGTATAAACATCTGAATAATAGTTTGTCATGGGCACAAAAGGCAGGTTTCCCGAAGAATTTTGAGTTATTATTATTTGAGTTCTGAATTATTTATTCATTTACAATTTCCATTCGTTAAAATAAGTGAATAACTGCCGTGTGAAATATTTTGACAGGAAATTATTCATCCGGAATTTGTTCGCCGTCGAGGTTTTAATCTATGCTTTCAACCATTTCCAGTGTATTGTTAATATTTTTGCAGCTTCAATTATGAAAAAATTTATACATCACTTTCAAACAATGGTGTAAGTTGCATTTGAGAGAGAACGTAAACATTTTATTTACAACTGGCATCTCAATGATGCTTGCCATAAGACACAGTATGTAGAATGTAGTATGCTTGCTGATTCAAATAGTAATTAACATATAGGTTATGTTAATCCCTCACTTTGGAATTAATAATAAAATTGTTTCGAGCCTAAACAAGCCAAATGCCAGGATTAACTTTTAACACTATAATACAAATTGTCCAATCATTTCAATCACTTACTCCAAAAAACTACATAAAGAGGAAAGAGTAATAAGATTATGCTCCTACAAGCACTTATACATATGTCAAACCGTATATTCACTATGAATTTGTACTTACAGCAAGTAAATACAATATTTATTCCTACCGAAGCCCACCTATTTAACTTAATAACCATCCCCCAGCTTTATCCAATTCTAATCTAACCATCTGTATTTAAATCTTATGACGACGTCACAGGTGATGTGCACTAGAGGTGTTTATGAACTGCTATGGAAGATTTTCAGGACCCAGCAACATAAGTGTTGCGATTGAAAAATGTTTGAAATTTTTGATGGATTTATAGTTTTGAAAGAGATGGGCAGGTGCTAATTAAATACTTGTACTTGATCCTATGATACTTGTTTGCATATTTAAATGAATAATTATCGAAGGAAATAACCCAACAATAAATGGTTGTTCCGCGTGGCAAAAATTATAGGAGCTATTCTTACGAGCATCAATTTGAGCAAATTATTATTATGAATGACAATTTTTCGTACATACGATTTTTGGTCAAAAGCTTTATAGAAAAAACCATTTTCTAGATTATAGATTTTGGAACAAAATCGTTTCTCAATGGATGATTTTTAGTCGTCAAATTATTTAGATTAAAGATCGACAAAAAAAGCATAAAATATTTTTTGGCAAAAAATTTCACGATGAATTATATTTAGATGCAAAATGTTTGTATTGACAATTATTGGATAAGAAATTATAACAGTGTCTCCGTTTTTTTTCTGGACGAAGATCAGCTTTTGATGCATAAGTATAATAAATCGGACTACTGTACGTGTCAAACGTGTAATAAGATGCAAGCTTGAAAACATGTGTTGAAGATATGAAAAAGGTAGTCAGCTGTTGTTATTTATTGGGATATTTACCAAGGACGGACGAGCGATGAATCCATGTATTAGAATAACAAATGTCGGTACTTGTACATAATATTTTGAGCTTATTATTAAAAACACGTATTGTAATTTTTTCGTTAAAGCACGCGTTAAGACATCGGTACAGTAAATTCACGATTGTGTGGAATTGTGATCATTATAATACTGAAACCAAGTAACTGCTTAATAAATCTGTCAACCCTTTCTCTTACTTCAATAGCTAATAAAATAATATTTATTTGATCATAACGAACAAACTTAATCAATACCAACTACACATTACTTCTGCTGTAAAGATTTCGTAGTTTTAAAAAATTGAAATTTTTTTATTTTGTTAAAATGAGCAAAAAGAATATTATACGCGTAAAATGACATGAAATATGACATGAAACGACAAAATTACCAAAGAAATGATGCGTGATGTCAACTTAAAAAGTGCAGGGTTATTTTCATTAATATGGTGCGTCGCCATACACGAAACGTTGATAAAAATCGAAAAAACAAATGTAAATTGGTGTGATTTTTCATTTTATCCAAAGTTCTGTGATTTCGAAATTTTATTTGAAGTAAAGATATTATAACAATTAGTTCTTTCGGGAGAAGATGGTCATTCAACAATATAGTCCTGAGCTGTATTCACGGCCCCAGTACATGATGAAATCAGATGGTCCGGGGTTTCTATGATTCATACTCTCGTAGCCGCCACATTGACCCATGTCACACTCTGACACGTCAAAACCACTGTTTCTACCACATGGACATATAACTCGCAACGGTTTGTCACCTAATTTTGAGGATGACAACTTTGAGGATCTTTTTTCCCTTATAACGCGTTCTTTTGTAAGCCTCCCTCCAGAAACGTTTATCTTTATTAGACTCAGCAATTTTCTACGAAATTTGGAAAATTTAAATTTTTGTAATCCTTGCTAAATTCCTGGTGGCTCTACCAATAAAAATACTTACACGTTTTTGTTGGTTGAAATCAACCAGACCTTGCTCGCCATACTTACGCAGAATAAGCATTCGGCGCCTTTTATTGCTCCGTCTAGTCTTTAAGTTTCTATGGGATATCTTGGGATACAGAGAAGCTTCCTTATATCCTGACATAATTGTTTTCTAGCAATAGAAAAAGTACAATCGAGAATATTGTGTACATGATGTATGATTGTACATAGCTGGCATTTTATGGGAATATTTATTTGATATTTTCATACACATACGTACACATCGGGGAGCTCGACAGTACCATAGAGGGCACACGGTTCAAAGCTCCCCTCGAATTACCAAAGAGCATAAAATCAATATTTACTCATCAAGAAGAATGGAAAACAGTTTCATAATAACGTAATTAATTTTTTGGTAAAATTTCTGAGTTACCGCAGAGTTAATTGATGAAATTGTTACGCTTGTGAAGTAAGAACGGCGCATAGGTTATTCGGCTTTGCTTAAAGGTCAGGATGATTCCAGTTGTTGGGAATAGCAAGATGGTCCAGTACCTTGAGTACAGAGCTTCGTGACAAAATAGTGCAGATCGTTTATTCCCGGTGAGTCTTAGATTTTGAAATGGAATAAAAATACAAATACATAAAAAAATATGTATAAAAACATTACAACTGTAACTTGAGGCGAGCATGGAATATCCAATATTATTGCAGAACAGAGTGATATAAACAGTGATAAATAATTTAGAAAAAATTCCGAGTTACCCGGGAATGAAATAATAAAATTGTGGCGAACGGAGTACAGGTGATTGGGTCTGGAATCAAAGTCAGGTTGAATGCAGCTGCTATAGCAGACAATATCATCAGATTTTCAGTACCATTAGTTTTGGGCCTCAAGAGTAAAAATGTGCTATCCGCAGAATCGCTTTCAGTCGGAGAGTGTGAAATGGGCCAAATCTACAATATCAAATCATTGTTGCTATAATATCAGGCAAACAGGGATTACCCAATGCATAGAATTTATATGGAAAATCCCTGGAAAAGTTTACCGAATGATTATTGTTGAAATTAACGCTGTTGTTAACGTTCAGAAAGTTAAGTGGGTGGAGTCTATTGTTTTTCCTTTGGCTTCAAAGTCAGGTTGAATGCGATTGTTGTCGTAGCCAATATGGCAGACGTAATCGAAGGGCACTTGAATCTTCAGCCTTGAGTCCAAAAATATGCTGTCCGTTTAATACCTTTCAATCTTACAGCTTCAAACGGCAAAAAACTAAAAAATTCCAACAATAGAATACAACTTTAATATTTAGAGAAAAAAATTGTACTGTAATAAGAATTTAATATATGGACTTGAATCATTTGTAAAAACTTGCTTGCCTATGCAGGATATTTGTGTACAAGAAATAACGAGCAAACAACACAACGAGCCAAATGACTGGAGGTAGTACTGACTGCTTAAGTGAAGGATTTAGCTTGACAAACGGCCAATTCAATGATCTCATTGGCAAGACATTGGCACGACCTCACAATGAGCTTGGTTTGTGTTGTTTATTGATTGGGGTTCACAGTAATGTTGAAAGTTATCTGGAATCGTATTTTCGTCGTTGTCAGGTATTCTACAAATGAACTCGAAATTCATTCCCATATGAACAAGGCCAAAATATGGCTAAGGAGTTTATTTTATAAGCGTTATTATAATTAAGCGTATGAAAAAGATCAATTTATTTCTAAATTTAAAATTCGCACCAAAAATTTTCGGCGGCATGTTTATGATACGCAAGGATAGGCTTTTGTCAGCGTTAGCATTATATATGCACAGTATATTTGTCAGTTACATATAGATACTTAGTTACAATTGCATCGGAGCTTTTTCAGCATACATGTTTGTCCTGAATGAATCAATCCTGAACAATATGACTTGTCTGTTATTGATTAAGCGCAGTAGTTATTTATCAGTGAGGTAACAATTTCATAGTGTGACAAATACATGGAATCATTATTTAATCCTAGATCTTAAGAAAGAATGAAATATTAAATCAGTAAGTAAGTACAAATCCATGAGATTGAAAGTAGGGATAAAAATAAACGGACTAATTCAAGCAAATATACTTCAAGGTCCTCAGCGTCCAAAAAGTACTGTGCTTAAATTTATCAGTGCCAACATACATTTTCAAAATTCAGAGAAGTCAGAAATGTTTGGAATAGTAAAATAAATATTTGTAACTAAACGTGAGTTTCTCATATAACTCATAGTTTGGAAGCCTCTGAAAAAGAGTGCATACGTGCTCTACATTCATACCTTGAAGTTGATATTTAACTATTAGTTCTTGGCTGTAATTCAAACACCCAATTCAAGTTTGATCAATGTGAAATTGAAGCATTTAATTACTTTTAAAATGCAGGTTGTTAGTTGAAAATTTGGCAGCTAACGCCGCCCTAAAAACAGTATATTTTTGCCAGAGCCAGGATGAGTAAAAAATAACATCAGTGGCCCAATAAATGTGCGTACATATATTCATTGTGCAAGTATTAAATTATCGTGATACCAATTTACCCCAGATATTTAGTAGATGTCGCCATAAAATTTGAGAACAAAAGTTGGTTGAAAGCATTCCTCCGGAGGACAATTGTTTTAAGTGTTGAGACAGAAAAAGTAGTTTTTTGCCCAAAATTGACTCCGACAACTTTTGTTGCCTAAAGTAGACCTTTTAGCATAATGTCGGCTAAAGAGCAAAAGGTGCTATAATTTTAGGAGCGTCGGGTAAGAATGGACTACATGTTGCGCGGGAAACCGCTTTTTTCTGGTCTTATTTAGAATTTCTGAATATAGCCCCGTTTTGTTTGGCTATATTGTTCTTAGTTTTCCAAGAATCAAATGGTTAAGATTTTTCCTAAATGCATATTAATTACCCACGATAAAGCCGGACAAATTTTACTCCGTTGTAATTATATACCTTCAACTATAAAGGAATTCTTCTGTAATTTTTTATATTGTCTTTTTTAAATGGACAATAGCCAATGCTATTACATAGGTAACCGACGCAATGAAGAAGTGCGCGTACTTTTTGACAGTTTTTTGTTGATTCATGTGGATCTTACATACATAATACATGTATAAGTACATCCATTAGTTACAATGGAAATGCTGTGACAGCAAAACGTCTTTGTCATTTTAAGATGAAGTTTCTTGTTAAGTATAACCCTGAAAATAAGTATGACACAAAAGAGTATGTCTCGCAGCTTTACACCTTACGCATGAAAATATTTCCTGTTACTGCCGAAGTGAAATAATGATATTTATGGATGCTGTTGAGGTGGTGGATGTGGATGCTTTGGAGATGATTACGATGGAGATGTGGATGTGGAT